>JBBPBX010065703.1:0-11591 GCA_038048925.1 Garcialebias charrua | reverse complement strand
CATCGTGTGTTATTGTGTGTCATTATTGTGTGTCACTATTGTGTGCATTTGTTGTGTGTCATTATTGTGTGTCTTTATTGATTGTCATTGTGTCGTTATTGTGTGTCATCGTGTCATTATTTTGTGTCATTATTGTGTGTATATGTAGTGTGTCATTATTCTGTCATCGTGTCGTTATTGTGTGTAGTTATTCTGTGTCATTATTGTGTGTCATTATTGTGTGTTGTTATTGTGTGTCATTATTTTGTGTATTTGTTGTGTGTCAATATTGTGTATCATCATGTCATTATGTTGTGTCATTATTGCGTGTTATTATTTTGTATAGTTATTGTGTGTCATTATTTTGTGTATTTGTTGTGTGTCATTATTGTGTGTATTTGTTGTGTGTCAATATTGTGTATCATCATGTCATTATTTTGTGTCATTATTGTGTGTCATTATTGTGTGTTATTATTGTGTGTATTTGTTGTGTGTCATTATTGTGTGTGATTATTGTGTGTCATTGTTGTGTTTATTTGTTGTGTGTCATTATTGTGTGTAATTATTGTGTGTCATTGTTTTTTCTCCCTGTACTCCGGTGAAGTCAGATGTGTCTCCTAGGGCTCTGTCCACAATTACTGAGTGTAATTACTGTCTGTCATTATTGTGTGCAATTAGTGTGTAATTACTGTGTGTAATTACTGAGTGTAATTACTGTCTGTCATTATTGTGTGCAATTAGTGTGTAATTACTGTGTGTAATTACTGTGCGTAATTACTGTCTGTCATTATTGTGTGCAGTTATTGTGTTTAATTACTGTGTGTAATTATTATGTGTAATTACGGTGTGTAACTATTATGTGTAATTACTGTGTGTAATTATTGTGTGTAGTTATTATGTGTAATTACTGTGTGTCATTATTGTGTGTAGTTATTATGTGTAATTACTGTGTGTCATTATTGTGTGTAGTTATTGTGTGTAATTACTTTGTGTAATTATTGTGTGTAGTTATTGTGTGTAGTTATTGTGTGCAATTACTGTGTGTAATTACTGTGTGTAATTACTGTGTGTAATTATTGTGTGTAGTTACTGTGTGTAATTATTGTGTGTAGTTATTATGTGCAATTACTGTGTGTAATTACTGTGTGTAATTATTGTGCGTAGTTATTGTGTGCAATTACTGTGTGTAATTACTGTGTGTAATTACTGTGTGTAATTATTGTGTGTAGTTACTGTGTGTAATTATTGTGTGTAGTTATTATGTGCAATTACTGTGTGTAATTACTGTGTGTAATTATTGTGTGTAGTTATTGTGTGTAGTTATTGTGTGCAATTACTATGTGTAATTACTGTGTGTAATTATTGTGTGTAGTTATTGTGTGCAATTACTGTGTGTAATTACCGTGTGTAATTACTGTGTGTAATTACTGTGTGCAATTACTGTGTGTCATTATTGTGTGTATTTATTATGTGTAATTACTGTGTGTAATTACTGTGTGTAATAACAGTAATTACTGTGTGTAATTACTGTGTGTCGTTATTGTGTGTAATCATTGTGTGTTGTTATTGTGTGTAATTGTTGTGTGTAATTGTTGTGTGTAATTATTGTGATACAAGTTGTGTTTGGAGAAATATTCACTGAGTTGAAATGAAAGAAGCCCTGTGATGGACTTGCGACCCGTCCAGGGTGTACCCCGCCTCTCGCACTGTGATTACTGGATATGGGCACCGGCAACCCCCGTGACCCAAAATGGAAGAAACGGGTAAAGATAATGGATGGATGGATGGATGGATGGAAATGAAAGAAACTCTGTCCTTCTAGTTTGGTGTGGTAGTAGCAGAGAGTCATTCCAAACACAAACTCTGAGCCCTGAAACTGCACGTTTACATCAAACTTTACCAAATACTGTTAGTCAGCATTCTTCCTGTGAGCAAAATATTTCATGAAGCAGCTGACAGATCTGAATGAAACTATTAAAGTAACTTTTGAATTCAAGTCCACAACGGATTAACTTTTGCACACAACCCAGTCCAAGATGGCCGCCACAGCTAATGAACCTTACAAACAGCAACATGTGTGTGAGTCAGGATGAAGAGGAGAGGTGACAGAAGTGGTCCCTGTGGGACGCCGCTGGAAGAACAGAGCTGATCCCACACAGTTCACTCTCACTCTCTGTCTCCTTAAAAAGTGTCAAAGCAGCCCACAGGATCAAAGCTGCATCAAATGTTCTAGAAGCCTCTCTGCTCCAAGGTGACCTTGAACCGTGTCAAACAGACAAACATCAGTGAATAAAAGCTGTGCACGTGTTCTCTTTCCCTGCACGTGTTTATATGGAAAGCCTGCTGGGCCATTTTCTCGTGAAAATTACATGTTACATCGACACGTTAATGACGTGTAAACAACGCGTTGTTAACGCGTTGTTTACACGTCAATTACGCGTCAAATTCGCCTCGAAAAATGACGTGTAAACATCGTGTAAACAACGTGTAAACAACGCGTCAAAGACGCGTTAATTACGTGTCATTGACGCGTCTAAATTTCACACGCATTTGACGCGTTATCAACGTGTCAACAACGTGTAAAGTACGCGTTGTTTGCGCCTTCTTTTATTGGCGCAAATTCTTTTGTTTATGTCCCTCTTGGGTAACTTCACTTCCTGACTTCACTATTTTCGCGTCTCTTCTCATTGGCTGTCGGGTCCAGGGCTAAACCACTTCAGCAAAACAGAGGGGTGATTCCAAGGTCCAGGGCTAAAGCACTTTAACAGAGATGTAAACAGACGGAGAAACTGCATTTCTGCTTATATTTTATCACGAAGTTTCTTTTACTGTTTAATGAAGTTATTTTTAAATCTAATAAGTGTTTAATTAACCTGTTTCTGCAAAACAGAGGGGTGATTCCAAGGTCCAGGGCTAAAGCACTTGCTTATATTTTATCACGATGTTTCTTTTACTGTTTAATGAAGTTATTAATAAATCTAATAAGTGTTTAACCTGTTTCTGTTTCCTATTTCTGACCAACGGCTTATATGTAATAAGTAATAAATGTATAAGTAAAAAAATGTATAAGTAATATAAGTGTAAAATGTGTTTATACTAATGTGAAAAAATGTAACATCACATAGTTAGATATGTAAAGTAATAATATACATATATATTTATATATGTAAACATATAAATAGTCACATCCTAATTTACACCTTATGTTTGCGTGTAACACCATGATCCCCCAAACTCTGATAGACAAACTATCCACACTTGGACTAAGCCCCTCTATTTGTAACTGGGTCTTAGACTTCTTAACAAACAGACCACAGTCCGTGAAGATCCACAACTTCTCCTCTTCCACCATCACCCTCAGCACTGGCTCTCCTCAAGGATGTGTGCTGAGCCCTCTTCTGTTCACTCTGCTCACATATGATTGTACAGCCACACATCCAGGCTGTCATATTGTTAAGTTTGCAGATGATACAGCTGTGGTGGGATGCATCACAGATAATGATGAATCCAGCTACAGACAGGAGGTGGAACATCTGGAGAGCTGGTGCAAAGAGAACAACCTTCACATGAATGTGAAGAAGACGAAGGAGATGATTGTGGACTTCAGAAGGAACAAACACACCCACACCCCACTGTATATAGGTGGATCTGCGGTGGAGGTGGTCTCCAGTTACAAGTACCTGGGTGTACACTTGAATGATAACCTCAGCTGGAGCAATAACACCACCAGCCTGATCAAGAAAGGTCATCAGAGACTCTACTTCCTCAGACGGCTGAGACGAGCTGGTCTGAGCAGCCCAGTCCTCACCTCGTTCTACAGGTGTGCAGTGGAGAGCGTCCTGTGCTCCAGCATCAACGTGTGGCATGGAGGCTGCACAGTTGCAGAGAGGAAAGCTCTACAAAGAGTGGTGAAGGCTGCACAGAAGTCTGTGGGAGTCAGTCTCCCCACCATCACAGACATTTACACCTCCAGATGCAGAAAAAGAGCCACCTGCATCATGAAAGACCTCACTCACCCAGCACACTCACTCTTTGCACCACTCCCCTCGGGACGGAGGTTGAGGAGCATCAAATGTAGAACCACTAGACTGAGGAACAGCTTCTACCCTGAGGCTGTCAGACTCATGAATAAATAAATAATAAGAATAAACACTGCAAAATGTCACATCATGTTGATACTGATCTGTTTCTTGTTGCTGCGTTCATCTGTGACTATCTGCGTTCATCTGTGACCATCTGCTCATGTTCGTGCTGCTGTTTATAATGATGTTTTTCTACTACATTAGGGCTTAGTGTATTACTAGCTGATGTCTCTCTTAGTTAATCCTAGATGTTATTATTGTTTTTCTCTTGCATTTGTTGTTGGACGTAACTGGGACCCTGTGTACATAATCTCGTTTTCAACACATGTACTACATGCGGTGCAAATGACAATAAATTCTCTCTGACTCTGATAAATACAATGGCCCCGTCCGTGTATTTTCCCACTTTACTTTTAGTCTAAAAATTATAAAAACTAAAGAGCCTACAGTATTTTTAGTCTTTTTACAGTTTAAATAAATGTATACATAAAAAAAAGTAGTGTCACAAATAATCGCCTCCTATTTCTGACCAACGGCTTATATGTAAAGTAATAAAGATAATTCAAAGAATCTTCAAAATGTTTTTATTCAACAGTTAAAAAATGTAACGTCACATAGTTATATATGCAAAGTAATAATAACATATACATATATAAATATATATATATATATATATATTTATAAACATATAGTCAAACTGTAAAACACTTAAACATATAATAGACATAAGCCTAAAATACTAAAACTGTAACACTGAGTCCTGAGTTTTTGCATAGTGGTATAAAAGTATGAAGATTTTCACCAACTCTAAAACTAAAAACTAAAACACTAAACATTTAATGAACATAATACTGTCTTGAGATTTTGCATACTAGTATAAAAAATTATAACTATAAAATAGACTAAAGGTTCTAGCATTGACATTTGCAAAGTGGAAAAGCAGCATATGAGTTACTGTACACAGTATATGTATGAGGTAGTAGTTGATGTTGGTATAGAGGCAAAAGTGGCATATGCAGTAAGGCACATTGGGCATCCTTAAATAAGGCTGGTCAGAGAATACTGTATATGTATCAGCAGTGGTGTAGTTATAAAAGTAGTGTAAATGTAGTATAAACAGTATTAATAAATGTAAACATTGAATGTAAACAGACTATAGGCAATGATGTAATACAAACATTAGTGCAAATATGAGAAGTATTGCAAACATCCTAATTTACACCTTACGTTTGTGTGTAAATACAATGGCCCCGTCCCGTGTATCTTCTCACTTTACTTTTAGTTTAAAAATTATAAAAACTAAAGAGCCTACAGTATTTTTACAGTCATTTTACAGTTAAAATAAATGTATACAAAAAACAAAACAAAAACAAATGCAAACAGTATTAATAAATGTAAACATTGAATGTAAACAGACTATAGGCAGTGATGTAATACAAACATTAGTGCAAATATGAGAAGTAGTGCAAACATCATAAATTACACCTTACGTTTGCGTGTAAATACAATGGCCCCGTCCGTGTATTTTCTCACTTTACTTTTAGTTTAAAAATTATAAAAACTAAAGAGCCTACAGTATTTTTACAGTCATTTTACAGTTAAAATAAATGTATACAAAAAAAAAAAAAAACTAGTGTCACAAATAATCGCCGATCCTTTTAACACTCCCAGCACATCTATATAAAACAAACTAGGCAACACCAAAAGTGGGAGCCTGAATGATCCCTTCCACCATGAACTTGGTAAAGTCTTCATAAGTGTTGTGGACAGGAAGCTTTAGAGTAACCAGGCAGGTGTTTGCCTCAGGAAACAATCTGCCCTGGTCATGGTTGAAAGCTAGGACTGGCTGTGTAGAGAAGCCAAGAAGTGGTATTTTTTCTGCGCCCGATGCAAAAACCAAAATCTTCTCGAGTGTTATTGGCTGTTCCCCTTCTGTAAATTCAACAAAAGAAATGGTTATTGAGTTTGTAGGAATATTACACGTTGAATTTTGTATGAATCCTTTAAAACTACCTTCCACTTCAACCAGGAAATCTTTCCAGAATCCTTCAATTCTCTTTTCATCACGCCATTGGTTGGTTCCAGTTGTTGCATGTTCTGGCTCAAAGAGTTTCTTCAGGTCTTCTGCCATCAGTGGTCTTGGCAAGGAAGTGAATACTTCCCTGAAAACACTGGCGTGTCTTCGAACAAGGTCAAGGAGACCAAAGGTGTTCAGTCCATCAGCAAATCTATAAAAATAAGTACATAGCAGGAAAAACAATGTAAGGAAACTCATAATATCTGCATTTGTGCCAAGCTCTCACATTGATGGAGTGCCCTCCATATCATGTGACCAGATCCTTCAGCAACAGTTCTAATGAGAACATAATTACGTGTTGTGCTTAAAGATGGCTGAAATATGTCTGGGTTTTGTTCACAAATGAGGGAAGAATGGAGCGGGAGATCAACAGGCGGCTTGTTGCTGCATCTGCAGTGATGCGGGTCCTGCACCGGTCTGCTGTGGTGAAGCCAGAGGCGAAGCTCTCGATTTACCAGTCTACTACGCCTGTCGCGATAGTCAATAAATCAATAAAAAAAACAATTATGACCATAATTTTCATTTACCGATTTTACCCTAAACCTAGCCTAAACTTTACTCAGGATGTGAGCTGGGCTTATTTTTTAGGATTTGACACAGATCCAGTGAGAGAAAGAGGATTATTCAACAAATTTTTTAACAGATGGATTATTATTAATGACATGAAACCACAACTTTGTAGATAGTATGACAATATTTAACTGCCACAGAATCATTAAAAAAAAGATTTTAAATGATTTTGACCATTAAAATGTTTGTTATAACAAATCAAAGATCTCAGGTTGTCAGGCAATGTGAACCTGATGAAAGAATACTGTTGAGTGTGTACAAATACAGTAAAAGCAAAAAGGGAACTTACTGTTCAAGTGCTTCTTTGGTTCTACCATCAACATAAACGTTTATAGCAGACTGTAGGATATATGTATATGTATATATATATATATGTATATATATATGTGTATATATATGTATATATATGTATATATATGTATATGTGTATATATATATATATGTGTATATATATATATATATTGTGTGTATATGTGTATATATATATATATATGTGTATCTATATATATATATATGTGTATATATATATATATATATATATGTGTGTATATATATATATGTGTATATATATGTATGTTTTGTTGAACCAATATTCAAATGTAATATCTGATTTTCATTACTTCATTTCATTGTGTTTCTTTTTTCGTAGTTTTTCAGGTTCTAATTATTGTAGTTGTGTATTGTTCTCTTTAACAAAACAACACAAACACATTTCTCTGCATCTGCAAGCGTTAATATTTATCTGTGAGTCGCTTCAGGTTTGACATTCTGCAAAACAAAAGAGGCAGTTTTATTTACTTTTTTGTTTTCAAGTGAGAATATGAAGACAATCTGTGTCTATGAGGATTTCATTTTACTAATTTCCTGAAGCAGAAAAATTGAGGACCCGGGTAATTCTTTATTTTTTTTTTATTATTATTATTATTAGATGTACTAATAATTTTTTTTCATCTTTTCATGTTTGGGTTTGTAGTAACAATTTATGGCCACTAGATGGCGCTCAAACACCGCAAAAGATTATTTTATCTAAGCCACTGCACACACAGACTGGTCTGTTTTATTTTACTGCATGAAATTTTCAATAAATGACACAAGAGAGAGAAAACAACTAATCTCAGAGCTTTATAAACCGTTTCACATTATTCTTATAGTTAATGACAGAATAAATGGCCTCATCTGCATCTGTGGAAAGTTTTTTAGATTAATTGTTTGCCTTTCTACATTGAACTTGTTCCAAACAAACTGAAAGTTGAAGAGGCTATTTGTCCCAAGTGTAAATGAGAGTACAGCATGACTGAGAGTATGGAAGCGATTATGAGACGAAATGAAAACTAAAATGGTTTAGCAGGAATGCTTTTTCATTTCAAAGTCAAGCTGCCTTTTTTGAGTCATAAATAAAATTTAAAATGAATAAACCAAACTGCATTTTCATTTTCTTCTTCCAGACTGCTCAATTTGTAACTTAATTAAAATGAGAAGTATGAGAGCAGGGTGTGAATGTTACATGTGTAATAAAGTGTCGAGGCGGAGGAGCAGCACCAGTTGTGTTTTTTAAAGCTCTATATTTAAACTCTCCGCTCTCCTGTTTCTGCAGCTGTTGCCAAGTTGAAGTTTAGCTCCTTGAGTCTTTATCAGCCATGATGTTGGTTCACATGGTTCACATAAACCTGCCAAACTCTACGACACAAAAGGTGAAGCCAAGTCCCTCATCTTCCATTCCATTTGTTTCATTTTAATTGGTATTTTAGCTCATTTTGCCTGTAGCTGAACTGAAATGTTCACCAAACTACCAGCTTATTATGAGTCAGACACAATAAATTACTACTGCATTAGATACGGTAGAAAACATGTTTTTTTTTTTTTTTCATCAATACTGTATTTATCTAAAATGAAACAAAGAAATATATTTAAAACATAAATCGAAGAAACTTTCTTTGAATTTGTTGCATTTCATTTAAAAAATGTGAGAAGTGGACTTTTGCTGGTATCACAAGTTCTTAACTTTCGGAATTAAAAGTGTGTGTGGGGGGGGTGTCTTGGAAGTTTTAAAAGTTGATCTGATCAATAATTCTTCATGCTTTCTGAAAGGGGACTTGACTGCAGTTGCTTACGTTTTAGTCCAATGTGTGATCAGAAAAATGTGTTCCTTATATATACAGTGGAGAGGACAATTTGATACACTGCTGATTTTTCAGGTCTTCCCACTTGCAAATCATGTAGAAGACTGTAATTGTTATCATAGGTACTCTTCAACTGTGAGTGATGGAATCTAAAACAAAAATCCAAACAAATACATTGTATGATTTTTAAATAATTAATTCCCATTGTATTGTGTGAAATAAGTATTTGATTATCTATCAACCAGTAAGAATTTTGGCTCTCACAGACATGTTACTTCTTCTTTAAGACACCCTCCTGTTCTCCACTCATTACCTGTATTAACTGCCCCTGTTTGAACTCGTTAGCTGTATAAAAGACAACTGTCCACATGCTCAATCAGTCAGACTCCAGCATCTCCACAATGCCCAAGACCAGAGAGCTGTGTAAGGACATCAGGGATAAAATTGTAGACCTGCACAAGGCTGGGATGGGCTACAGGACAATAGGCAAGCAGCTTGGTGAGAAGGCAACAACTGATGGTGCAATTGTTAGAAAATGGAAGAAATGCAAAATAACGTAAAATCTCCCTCGGTCTGGGGCGCCATGCAAGATCTCACCTCGTGGAGCATCAATGATCTTGAGGAAGGTGAGGAATGAGCCCAGAACTACACGGCAGGACCTGGTCAATGACCTGAATAGAGCTGGGACCACAGTCTCAAAGAAAACAATCAGTAACACTCTACGCCGTCAAGGATTAAAATCCTGCAGTGCACGCAAGGTGCCCTTCCTCAAGCCAACGCATGTCAAAGCCCGTCTGAAGTTTGCAAACGACCATCTGAATGATTCAGAGGAGGAATGGGAGAAGGTCATGTGGTCTGATGAGACAAAAATAGAACTTTTTGGTTTAAACTCCACTCGTCATGTTTGGAGGAAGAAGAATGATGAGTACAACCCCAAGAACACCATCCCAACCGTGAAGCATGGCGGTGGAAACATCTTTCTTTGGGGATGCTTTTCTGCAAAGGGGACAGGACGACTGCACCGTATTGTGGGAAGGATGGATGGGGCCATGTATCGTGAGATTTTGGCCAACAACCTCCATCCCTCAGTAAGAGCACTGAAGATGGGTCGTGGCTGGGTCTTCCAGCATGATAACGACCCAAAACACACAGCCAGGGCATCTAAAGAGTGGCTCTGTAGGAAACATCTTATGGTCCTGGAGTGGCCTAGCCAGTCTCCAGACCTGAATCCAATAGAAAATCTTTGGAGGGAGCTTAAAGTCCGTGTGGCCCAGCGACAGCCACGAAACCTGAAGGCTCTGGAGGAGATCTGTATGGAGGAGTGGGCCAAAATCCCTGCTGCAGTGTGTGCAAACCTTGTCAAGAACTACAGTCTCATCTCTGTAATTGCAAACAAAGGTTTCTGTACCAAATATTAAGTTTCTTTTTCTGGTGTATCAAATACTTATTTCACACAATACAATGGGAATTAATTATTTAAAAATCATACAATGTATTTGTCTGGATTTTTGTTTTAGATTCCATCACTCACAGTTGAAGAGTACCTATGATAACAATTACAGTCTTCTACATGTTTTGCAAGTGGGAAGACCTGAAAAATCAGCAGTGTATCAAATACTTGTCCTCTCCACTGTATTTACAGTATATATATACTGTATAGATACAGTATAGGCCTATATAGTTTTTTTTTTACTCTATGAATCATTAAAAAATAAATAGCCTCAGTTTGTTTGTTTTTAGGCCTGATACATCTTGTTTTGTCCTGCACCTGTCGAGTTTGTCGCGTTTAATATTTTCTTTTGTCCAATAATCTGAGAGGAGGCATTTTTTTTTCTTTTGAGTTGTTTCTTTCATGAATAAGTGAGTGTAAAACATTTTGACCCAGACCAAACAGGTATAATTTGTGTCAAACTAGCAGGAGATAGATTTCATTATCCCATATCCCTCACTGCTTCCTCTTGTTGTGTCTGCTGCCCGTGCCACGCCTCGAAAACCCCAGAGGACCTGCAGCAGCCGTATGTTGTGACCTGTGGCTCTTTTGCAGCTCATGGACTCACAGTGTGGAAAACAAGCAGCGGAGTGTGCATGAGCTGTGTGAAATGTTGTGTAATCAAAAGACACACAGGATGTCAACGTAGAGATGTATTCTGTGACTCTGAGCAGGATGGAGTGGGGTTAGATCCATGAGCTGCTTCAAGTGGATTTAAAGCTTTATTTTTAAAGAAAAATGTCTGTCACTGCCTTCATAGCTAAATGTAATCATGGTGTCAGTGGCAGGTGTGGCGACATGAACTACAACTCATCCAGGAAAAGATTACTCAGTTTACAGCAAAAAACTCTGCCACGACAATAGTCACAAGACATTTTGCTGCATCTAAGAGCAAGAAAATTCTTTATAATTTCAGATGATTTATGCAGAATCTCCCTGTTGGCAATTCTCTAAAACATGCTGAACTTTAAGTTCACTTTTTTACACGTTATCACTCAAATATAAGTTTTGTATCAGTCTCAGCTACTACCATACAAGCTTCTACCCTGAAGCTGTTACTCATAAATCCCTAAGGAAAATCACTGTAATGCCACTTTAAATGGTGATACTGTATGTGATTTTATCTGTGCTGCTGATTATCCATGCTGCTGATTATCCATGCTGCTGATTATCCATGCTGCTGATTTCTGCCTTTAAGCTGCTGTTTTCATACACATCTGCTCACCACAGACTCATGTTCAGGCTGCTGTTTAATATTTGATGTACTGTATTAT
>JBBPBX010065702.1:0-19884 GCA_038048925.1 Garcialebias charrua | reverse complement strand
TCATAGTTGCCAAGTCCGCTTATTTCAAGCGGCATTGGGCTTGTTTTTTCCTGGAGTCGCTTTTAAATTCGGTGAGCCGCTTGTGGCGGTTTTTTGTGCTTACCATGGGTGTTGCGTCGCTTATTTGGGCTTGTTTTGTGAAATGTACTCCTGAAGTTATTTTAAAGGTATTTTTGATGTTTCTCTGCACGCTTAATAAATATGCTGGTTTGGTGCTGATGTAGCTTTATTGTTTAAACTGCACAATACACTTATCAGACGGCACGATCCTGCATTACTCCGTTCTCTGCACTTTCTATCTTCACACACACACTGAACCCGCGTGCCTACGTCACGCTCTCTCTCTCGCGGTGCGTTCACTGACACTCTGTAATATACATGCACGAACACTGCTGTATACATTACAGTATTGTGACATCATTTTTGAACTTTGCATATAGTGACACCACATATATATCTTGTATCATTCAACTATGTTCGTTTTTAGCAAACAAAATGATAAATTAATGAAAATTACTTTCAAAGTGAGTTTAAAATTAAAAACCGTGTATCTTCACGGGACATCCGACTACACGCGAATGCAACATTGTTCTTTATTCTTTGTCTAGACAAGACAACGCTAATGTGAGCTCTAAGTGGGGTAAATATGGAAAAAAATATAATAAAGATTGGGAGAAAGAGCGTGCTCTTCAAGACTGGATCCGACCACAGATGGGAGAAAAATGCAAAATGTATTTTTATTTTTTAGACTGAATACGTTCTTTTATGTATAATTTTGCTAGATATATGTAATGCCATAATAAATATGTTTATACTGTTTAAAACTGCCTTTTTTTACACAATGGGATGGGTTGCCAGCTGGGCTTTTTTTGGGCTTTTTTTGAAAGAGCGAGCCGCTTGTTTGTGCTTGTTTTGAAGGAGCTGATCGCTTCTTTCGGTCTGGAGATCTGGCAACCCTGGTCACGGTGTAGTGGGTGTGTCGATGCGAGGCAGTGTGGTTGTTGTTCGTGCGCACTCTGAAAAAGAGGGAAAAAAAGTTGGTGATGAGTTCAGAGTGAAGAGTCGTCCGCCTCGGAGCAGCAGTCCAAGAATGGCAGTTTGGACCAGAGCGGACAAAAACGGTCAACTGGACCTTCTGCTCCGGGACCGCTGGATCCGAGTGGCCGCCGAACTCACGCGAGAAACGCTGACTTTAACGGCCGAAGCGGAGGTAACCGGACCGGGGGGCAACCACTGGGACTACTCCGCTGCTGGCTTGCGAAACGGCATGCCGAACGGAAACGAGCCGGGAGCGGGTCCCGGGAGCCGCAGTCCGTCACTGGGTCAAGAACTTCAGAACCATGGGGTTCGCGGGCGAAGCAGCAGTCCGGGTCGAGGAGGCGTGAGTCGGGGTCAGCACGATGGAAACCACGCTGGGAAGTACCCGATTAACGGCACAAACTCTGACTTCGGCAGCCCGGGCTCCAGCTACGGCAGCCCGGGGTCAAGCTTCGGGTCGAAACAAGGCGACTTCCCGGTCAACCTGGATGGCTCCTCCGAAGCCGTGCGAAAAGTCCGAGTAGTCAAACAAGAGTCCGGCGGGCTCGGGATCAGTATCAAGGGGGGTCGCGAGAACCGGATGCCCATCCTCATCTCCAAGATCTTTCCCGGGCTCGCCGCGGATCAGAGCCGGGCTCTCCGGGTGGGCGACGCGATCCTGTCGGTGAACGGGAACGACCTCCGGGAGGCGACGCACGACATGGCGGTGCAGGCGCTGAAGAAGGCCGGGAAAGAAGTGACGCTGGAGGGTGAGTTGGCCAACGCGAGCGCGGGGATTTGAAAGGCCGAGATTAGACTCCTGTCCCACCACACACACCTACGCGAACACTTTTTTTCTTATTTTTTTCCAGGTGCTGCCACTTCACCACCGAAAAAAACATGCATTTGTCTTAGTGTTGCACATTTTAAATAAACTTTGATACGAACCAAAATGTTAAGTTTCTAACCAAACTCCACAGGTTGCCGTTTAGAAATCCAATTTAGGTTAGCTGATTTTTTCTGGAGAGGCTTTGGTCATTTTCTCTTTTCGTTTTTGTATCGCCCTAGAAAGGCAAAGGCGGGCGATCGTGTTTTGTCCTCAAGTCAAAGTCAGTTTCTTTATTTCCCATATGCACCACATGTGGTACATGTGATGGAATGAAATTGTGTACACAGGGTCCCAGTTACATCCAACAAAAGTATTAAAATGCAAAAGCAAAACAGTAATAAGATCTAAGATATGAACTAAGAAAAACATTAATAAAAATGCACTAAGCACTAGTAGCATGAACACAATACCCCGAACAGCAGCACGAACATGAGTCTGTGTGAGCAGATGAGTACATGTGAACACAGCAACATGAAACAGATCAGCAGCAACATGATAGGATTTTTCACAGTGATCATCCTGGTTAGGGATTCATGAGTCTAACAGCCTCAGGGTAGAAGCTGTTCCTCAGTCTAGTGGTTCTACACTTAAATGCTCCTTAACCTCCTTCCTGAGGGGTGCAGGGCAAAAAGTGTGTGCACTGGGTGAGTGGGGTCCGTCATCAATCAATCAAATTTTATTTATATAGCCCTTTTCAGCAGCCAGAAGGTGCACAAAGTGCTGAACAATACAGAAATAAAAACAAACAATTAAAATAAAATATAAAAAAACAGCCAGTTAAAAATAAAAAATAATTAAGACATAACAAGAATGACAAAGAAATACTATTAAAAGCCTGCCTGAATAAAAATGTTTTAAGATTAGATTTAAAAAAAACTCCATATCAGTGATGGAGCGCAAGTCCTGAGGTAGCTGATTCCAGAGTCTGTTGCAACTACAGAAAAGGCCTGGTCACCCCATCGTTTGTAGTTGGTCTTTGGGACGGACAGGAGAAATGTATTAGATGATCATGATGCAGGTAGCCCTCTTTCTGCATCTGGAGGTGTAAATGTCTGTGACGGACAGACATAACATATGTGTGTTACCAAAATATCTCATAAACTGGAGGAATACGGTACCATGAAACTTGTAGAAATAAATGACAGGATGCACACCTACAGCTGGTTAACTTTTGGACACAGCCTCGTTCAAAATGGCCAACTGACCTCAAATAACACAAAATGACTACAGCTCAAGTCAGTTACAAGTATTGAGTTCAAATTTGGCCTCATAGTAGTTGATGCTGACCCCCAACACATATTCTGAGTTCTGATTGCACAAGAAGACCTTTTGTTAACACTTCGCCATCACCTATTTACGTCTGATTTCACATACATTATAATTCAATATTCTTTATTGATCCCAAGGGGAAATTTCATAAATAATTTATATTATTATATATTGTTTATAAATGCCAATTAGTAAAGTCATCTGTCTAAGGAAGGAAGCCAGCAGATTACCTTAAAAACACACAAAAAAAACAGATATTATGTTAACATTTGGTGTGGCGAAAGCTGAGAATTATTCACAGCACTTAATTCAAGCATTAAGCAAGCATGAGAGCTTTGATTTTCCAAACGTGGTCAGTTTTACAGTTATTGAGCTAAAATTTGCTGTGGTAGTAGCTGAGAGTAATTCAGAGTACATACTCTGAGTGTGACATCTTGCAATATTGCATGTTCACATTGTTTTCAAAGTTTGTCCAAAGGGCTACACTCCATCATGTTCAGAGTGTTGGTAACACTACTGTTTACTGAACACGTCATAAGGCACAGACCTGAACAAACACAGTCCTGTGTTGGTCTAAGACCAAGAGAGCTTAAATCAAATCAACCGCACACAAAGCCTTTGATTAGTATAAACAGGACCATGACCACAGATATGGTCAGAGCAAGTTACATTACAGTTTGTAGATTTGAATGATTGGCTTGGTTAAGATAAGGTGCTACAGTAATCATGAACGGAAGAGATCAGTTATGTTCATTTACTGGTGCTGTCCTCTGAGAGCCAAAAGTCCATTGTTTTATGAGATCTTTTGCTAATAGGCTGACAAACACCCGCACAAAGCTCAGCAAATACTTATATCAACGCTGCCTTTTGGCAGTTGGTGATTATTCTAGTAGAAAACTACTAATGAAGGCAGATTCATGAGATTTTGTCTCCATGAGACACAAGAAGGCCCACTGAAGGTTGAGATGTGTAGACATCCATCCATCCATCCATTATCTTTACCCATTTCTTCCCTTTTGGGTCACGGGGGTCGCCGGTGCCCATATCCAGCAATCACAGTGCGAGGGGCGGGGTACACCCTGGATGGGTCGCAAGTCCATCACAGAGCCAAATAGAGACAAACGAGACAAACAACCATTCACTCTCTCACTCACACCTAGGGACAATTTAGAGTTACCAATCAGCCTAACATGCATGTTTTTGGTCTGTGGGAGGAAACCGGAGTACCCGGAGGAAACCCACGCATGCACGGGGAGAACATGCAAACTCCACCCAGAAAGGCCCCCGGACCGGGATTTGAACCGGCAACCTTCTCGCTGAGAGGCAGCAGCTCTACCAGTTGTGCCACCGTGCTGCCCCCATGTGTAGACATGTCTTCTGAAATTTATACAGCAGGTATTTGTCTTTAAAAGTAGCCTGCGGATATTAAATATTCTATATAAAGCGGCTTCAGATTTTATGTTATCAGTCAATTAAATGGTCGTTATTAGTTGTTATCATCCCCATATGTAGCGATGAAACTGTCCCACCTACCTCCTAGTAGGTTTAAAGGTACGTTATTATCGTTATTATCGCTGATAATAGGCAGCGTCTCGCCGGGGTAAACCAGGAAGTGTCTTTTTTTTTTTTTTCAGCTTACCGGTATATAATGCTGCGTTCCAGTTGCCTCGGAGGTCGAAATTATCAACCTGGAATGACGTCATCACCGAGTTAAATGCGTTCCAGTTAGCTTGTCGGCACGATGACGAAAACAAGATGGACGCCCGCTACGAAGCTGTTGTTGTTCTTGCTTTGTTGGATTATAAAAAGGTTTCCAGACCAGCAGCGAAGTTGAAAAGCAATTCTGAGGCTCTTGAAATGTTAACCAGGTATGTTGTTTTAACCAGTAGTTTTTATTTATTTATAAATAAGCTTATTTTTGTTAATTATGGTCTTGAGGCTCTTACATCTACTTTATAGTTTTAATTCGATCTCTTTTAGGATTATAGCAGCAGTACAGAAGTTATCATTAGATAAATAAAGTCAGAAAGTGCTGAACATTGTTTTTCTTTTCTTTTTACTACCTCAAACCTTAAATTGTTATTAAACTTCAATCAATCAAAACTTTATTTCAGACTCATATGGTCCATAGTAACAAAACAATTTAATTTCTTTGTATTTTAGGATGCTGCTGATACACACAAACCTACGGACACATGGAATAATCATGAAGACTATGGGAGGTGATGCTGAACATGGATGACAACAAGTTTGTGCGTCATTTCAGAGTCAACAAGACCCAGTTCACATCTGTAATGATGCAGCTGCAGGAGGAAGGAGCACTGTCAAGGTGCAGCACCAGTCCCTGTAGAAAAGAAGGTCCTGATGTTCCTGTGGTACATGGCCAACCAGAACAGCTTCAGGGAGATGTCTGACAAATTTGATGTCTCGCAGTCCTCAGCGCACAGGATCATCATGGAAGTACTGAAGGCCATTTTGCACAATGGGACACACCTTCATCCCCTGGCCTAACGAATTGATGTTGTGGTGATGATTGTCATCATGGCAGCCTGCCTTCTGCATAACCTCTGCATTGGGGCTTCACCAGTGTGTCAGGATCACCCAAACAGCTGTCCAAGGCAGGATGAAAATGACTAAATTACTCGTTACTGTGATGTGTGGATGCTGTACTTGTATTAGCTTGTCAAAAAATGTTCTAGTGTTGTTCTAGTGCTGTTTTGATTAAATGTGTTTATCTGACATGCCACTCTCTCGCTGTCATTTATATCTGTGTGGATAAACCACGCCAAAAACATAAGCTGGTATAGGTAAACACATTTTACAGCTTCAAAAACCAGCTGCAAAACTTAGTTTCCCACAACAATAACACCTGCTTAAAAGTCAGTGCTTAAATAAAGCATTTCTATGTAGTAATTTTAAAACTCTGCCCGATGAGAACATGAGAGCACTAGTTTCTCTGCAAGTACATCGGTTTCCAAAAATATTGATGAAAAACTGCAGTGCATCATGACAAATTGTCGTGTTTGAATACCAGAGGTGTTCCTCTTTTACACTGAATTTACTTTCATTCTAAGTAGTTTCTTTTCATTACCTGCTTTCCTTTATTCTACTGAAAAACCACACTTATTGTGAAGCAAGACAAGAATTTGTGCATTTGTTATTTCAAATTGTTTTTAATAACGTATGACAACAAGGCACAGGTAACCTGCTGTAGAGTCGTTGAGTTGCAGTAACTGGACTTGTACAGTTAGATTTTCATCAATAAAATATGTCAAGGAGTCACCATTCCTCTGGAACAAGGGACCAGGGAAACAGGTTTGTCTGTTCGGGTCCAGGAACATGTTCATCTTCATGTTGACATAAACTGCAAAGAAATATACACATGGTTAACAACAAATCACATCATAGCAGTAACTCACAAAACTAACCCACAATAATAATTACAGGTAACCCCCGACCTACGACCCCATCGACCTGCGAACCACGGGACCTACGAACATATCATATTTAATAAAAATATGAATTAAAAAAAAAAAAATTTTTTTTTTTTTTTTGTGTTTAAATGTTCTTAATTTCATGTGTACATCACTTTGTTGCAGCTCTGGTTGTTTTAAAGGCTTTATAAATAATAATTATGATAAAAAAGATCATTTCTGATCATTTTTGAGCAATCTTGGGAAACAGGAAGTAGGTCTTCAGTTTACACGGTCACAAATTAATGTAGAACACCGGACGGCGTTTTAGGTTCAGTCACTGGGGTCTCCGGTCACAAATTCATGTAGAACACCGGACGCCATCTTAGGTTAGCTGCCGGGAGTCGGCCCGAAGACTGGTGACCAGGATGGCTTCATATGGATTAATTACGAGCTGGAAACGTCTCTGTGAACTTTGTGGATGTCTAAGGCAGCAGCGGATTTATCGCAGATCGTGCCAGGCCGCCGCGGGAACACCTCCGGCCGGCCTGGCTACACCTCCGGCCTGGCTCTGGCCTGGCTAGCTCCAGAAGCTAACACGGGAGCTAACACGGTAGCCGGCCGAAGACTGGTGACCAGGATGGCTTCATATGGATTAATTACGAGCTGGAAACGTCTCTGTGAACTTTGTGGATGTCTAAGGCAGCAGCAGAAGCTGCAGATTGATCGCGCCGCCGCTCCAACACCAGCTCATGGCTTGGCTAGCAGAAGCTAGCCAGCTAGCTAACACAGGTCTGGAGCGGCTGCGGTGGTTCACTGGCCGGCCGGCGGGGCTGCTAGGCCCGACAACAATCAACGCATGGCAACCTAAGATGTCGGCTTTGACCATCTCAAAGTAAGAAAATATATTTTTATTTATTCTGTAAATGTGAATAGCAATGTTTAACATTACAGTACACTACTGTACATGATTAAATGTGCGCACGCTCCGTTAGCATGATAAATAAAGGTTGAATGAATGAATTTTTTTTTTTTTTTATAATTTTCACCCCCCACCTGCGAACCGATCGACCTGCGAACCGTTCTTAGGTCCCTAAATCGTTCGTAAATCGGGGGTTGGGTGTATAAATAAGGTCGATTTTCACTCTCTCACACACACACACCTCCAACACAGACACACACACAGACACACACAGCTGTGGATTGAAAGGATGGTTTGGGTTTCAAGTTTTGCATTTTTTTTAAACTAAATAATTGATCATGTTAAACTGGATTGGATTTCCACCCTGACAAGCCAAGATAAATCTTGATAGACCTTTTAAAAACAGTTTATGGTGCAAAACATTAGTTTACTAGCTAAAAACACATGTAAAGGTGAACAAAGAACAACGAGGTTGCAGGTCTCCGACGCAGCTACATCATCAACACAACAATCACGTTCTTTAGAAAACACAAACAGCTTAGAAACACCCTCTAATTATTAGGCGACTTATTGTATAATAATCACTGTAAAGTACGACATGTGTTACTGAGTTAATGATAAACAATGAACGCTGAACAGCTAAAACGAGTACTGTGCTAAACAACAACAATGCCGCCTCACACCCGTTTAGCGAGCCGTTGTCGACGCACAGCGGCTGTTTAAACATATCATTATCGTTACTGTAAAGAACTACAGTGCCTGAATGCGTTAATGTGAAGTTACGGCTGAGTAAACCACAAAGAACAGCGAAAAAGAGTAAAAAGTAACTCTTTCACTCACTGTTGATGCGAGGAGCAGCCATTTTGAAACGATGATCTCGGCGAACTCGGGTACGGTGCAGCGAGACCGAGTCCACGAGTTGTAATTACGACCTGAGGGGGCGTTCCAGTTGATTTTTACTGCTCGGAAGCTCGTAATTACGACCTCCGAGGACAACTGGAACGCAGCATAACCCTTTTTCTAAACCTAAACATAAACCTGACCCAGAGGACCAAGCCTAAACTTAACCCCCTTACCCTTGTGCCTAAACCTAACCAAGACCCTAAATGTAACGCCAGGCCCTTTACTCTAAACCTAACCACTGAAGTTATTATAAGTGCTAACAAAGCTAAAAACGGAGCCCATTATCATCGCTACCAATGCTAACAATGTACTGTACCTTTAAACACACAAGGAGGTACAGGAGGGGCAGTCTGACCGCTACATATGGGGACGATAATAACTAATCACGACCATTTAATGGTTGATAACGTTCGAAGCGGGTGCTATATAAGGATGGGGCAAAAGTTTGGAAAAGAACTGCCTAAATGTGAGTATAGAGTTTTTCTTTAAATATATCTAAGTGGACGCAAGCTAAAAACTAGAGGTTGACCAGTAAATAGCTGTTACCCTGTACGTACTCTGTTGCAAACGACTTCCACCGAGGTCCTCAATTGTGCTGATTCCAGTTCAGTCTTTAGAAAAGTTTAAAAAGACTGAATTGTAGGCAGAGGGGCAAAAGAACCCTCAGGGTTTGGAAACTTCAGTTTGGTAAAAGCTAAAAGCTGTGTTTAATGGTTTGGAATAACCGTGTAGTGAATACTGATCAATGTGTAGCACATTTCCGCTGACGTCTAAAACGAGGCCTGTTTATTACGACCCATGTCGCTGTGATGAACATTCTGAGCTGTTGAAATTCAAACATTAACCCTGTTTACGGTAATTTAAAAACGTTTAGGATACAGTATTCAACTTTTAGACTTAGTGAATGCAAAAATAGAATGCTCCCATGTTAAAACCTCAGTTTTAAATTTTTCCTCCATCTGAAAACGTTCCTGGTGACCTTCAGGCGCAGTCAGGATGATGGACCGTCTGCAGGTCAGGCGTCTGTTTGCAGGAATCTGTCACTGGACTGTTTGTGGATCTTCACCGCTTTGAGAAGGGGATTTCAGTCAGTCAGAATGAGACTTGAGTTTCCAGAACACTGTGCGAGTACACAATACACAAACTTTCCAATATTCGTACAATTAGCTCAGAAGCCCTACATTCCTGACCTCTGCTCACATGTGCTTATTTAGGTCAGAGGTCAACGGTGCCGGCTCCGACTCGGATGTTTTATGAAATTGCAAATTGTCAGTAATTTCTGCTGTTGGTTCTGCAGAGAATGAGTCAAGAAAACTTGGATTAGATGCTTATTTTTCACTCACTGCAGCAGTTCTGTCTGGATCTTTGGACCAATTTTTTCATCTGTGTTCGATCAGGGACAGCTGGGACTGATCTTTTTTGAGCACATTGTTGTTGTGGGACGTGTTAAACTGGACCGTTATGGTAAAATCTTGCACTCATGCAACAACTAACTCAAGGGTAATAGATCAGAAATTATTCTTCTGTCACATGTTGGCCCAGTAAACCCTAGCTGTGGGACAATATCTTAAAAGTTTATTTAGTATTGGCAGTTTTCAGTGTTGCATATGCATTCAAGGACATTTGGAAGAAATTTATATCAAAAAGTCTTTAAAGGCCAGTTAATGTGTTTGTATTGTTTTGTCTTAGTCGTATTATTCCAATCATGTTCTCCAACACTGCAAACTTGGATAATATTCATGTTTAAGAGGCTGAAATGATTTTTTTTTTTAGATGTTCAGAAATCCACTTTGTTTTTAGTTTTTAGGTAAAAAATTATTGCAAAAAAAGTTAGAAGTTAGAAACAAATGTTGTTTTTGTGATGTCTGTCGAGATAATTAACTAAATCCAAGTCACACCATCTACCGGTACATAGTGTCTTTAGTGTCTTCTGCCAAATATTTAAACTCAGTCATATGATCTTAAAATCTTTCTTTACCACAACTTTCCTCCAAGGAAAACTGTTGTTCTGCTGTCCTTACCCTCAGCTCAGTTCTGACTGTCTTCTGTCTGAACCTGTTTGCAATGCCTTACTCACACTTATTTTACACTTTTTTTGTTTGTTCTTTAAGTAGATTAAGTACATTGATGTTCTGTAACCTAAACGTTTGATTTGGGCTTGTTTTGCAGCCTCACAACTTTTCATTCACTAATTCCTCGTGTGCATTGTGAAGTTCTGTATGGCCTGGACTGGCCCAGTCCTGGTCTTTTTCCGCTCTGGTTTTTGTTTGCTTTCAGCAGAGTTCCACCTCGATGTAGGCAGGATTGTCGTAGCAAGGCAGCGTGAATCTCATCTCAGCAGTAATTGCACCACGTCGTGTGTCCAGGACACTGGTTCTATCTTTCACGTTGCTATTTTTTTCTACATAAAAAGAAAAGCTCTATCACACAACCGGCCAGAAGCAAGTAGCTGAAGGAAATTGCGGTAATGAGCAGTCGTTGGAAGTATGACTCATCTGTGACGTGACCACACAAGCCAGCGTACTAATCAATGGCCAACAATGGCCAACAGTCTGCTGACTTCGTATCTTCAGCACCAGCCTGGCCTGAATGGAACCCCAGGTCTCTGGGTTCCAAAAATCGATCCGGAACTGGGCCAGATTGCCCAATGCCAACACTCAAAACTTGGGGTGGAACCCGGGGTGGGCTAGTCAAGCCGGGCCTTACATTGCATAAGGGTCATTAGGTCATTACCAAAAAAAAGTCAAAGTCAAAGTCAACTTTATTGTCAGAACTGCAATATGTACAGGACATACACAGGACCGAAATTGCGTTTCTCTCAGTCCCTCGGTGCAACAGTAACCATCTAAACACTAAACACTAAAACATTTAATAAACATAAGCATAAAATAGTAAAAAAGTGTAACACTGTCCTGAGTTTTTTCATAATAGTATAAAAGTATGAAAATTTACACCAACACTGAAACACCAAACACCCCTAAAACACCAAACACCCAATGAACATAAGCATAAAATGAAATAATAAAAGTGTAATACTGTCCTGAGTTTTTGCATAGTAGTATAAAAAGTATAAAACGTATATCTATAAAATAAACTGAAGTTTCTAGCGTTGACATTTGCAAAGAGTGGCACAGCAGCATATAAGTTAATGTACACAGTATATGTATGAGGTAGTTGATGTTGGTATATAGGCAAAGTGGCATATGAAGTAAGGCACATAAGGCACATTTGGCATCCTTAGATAAGGCTAGTCAGAGAATACTGTATATGTATCTGCAGTAGTGTAGATAAAAGTAGTGTAAATGTAAACAGTAATAATAAATGTAAAGCAGTAGTAATAAATGTAAACAGTATTAATAAATGTAAACAGTGAATGTAAACAGTAGTATGACTATAGGCAGTAATGTAATACAAACATTAGTGCAAATATGAGAAGTAGTGCAAACTGAATGAGCACATGACCGAGAGTTTAGTGAATAACCCGTTTGATGACACAGAGTCCAGTGTTAAAAACTTTGTGTTGAGTGGTAATGTGTGAGAAAGTTTTTTGTGTTAAGGCAGTTCAAATGGGAGGGGAGGCAGAGCAGGCAGAGTGTTTAGCATTCTGACTGCCTGATGAACAGAGCTGTCTCTCAGTCTGCTGGTTCGAGCCTGGAGACTCCTCAGTCTCCTCCCTGATGGCAGCAGTCTAAAGCGGCTGTGTAGTGGGTACCACCTTTATATACCAAAGTTTTCTTGGGTCAAACGTAAGGCCATCTGAGGCCAGTTTGGTTGAATTTGTATCAACAGAACAATGATTCTGATCAAGCCTGATCAAATCAAAAATTATCTGGACTCATTTAACATCTTACCTTTCCATCAATCTGGTTTCAGGAAACAACACAGCACAATGACCGCTTCACTGAAGGTTTTTAATGATGTTGTTAAACATTAGATGCTAAGGATTATTGTGCTGCACTTTTCTTAGACCTGTCTAAAGCTTTTGACACTGTGGATCATAACATCTTGTGTAAGCTCTCAGAAATTGGTTTCTGAGATCACACCATTGTTTGGTTCTCTAAATATCTTTCCGTTCGGAGGCAATGTGTTCAACATAATGGTACTTCCTCCAGTTACTTAACAGTCAACAATGTTGTACCACAAGGTTCAGTCTTAGGACCCACAATCTTCACAAGCTACATATGTAATGTAGGTCAGAGCATCCTTGATGCATCCTTACATTTCTATGCTGATGACACAGTTGTTTATTGTCAAGCTAAAACAGTTGCTAAGGCTTTCCAGCTTTTGCAAGCTGCCTTTGACATCATCCAGTCTGATTTGTTCTGTCTTAAACTTGTCTTAAACGCGGATAAAATCAAAGGGATGCTTTTTTCAAAAAGGAAGTCGGTCCCAGCAGTTCCTTCTAGGGCTGGGCCATATCATATCGTTCCCGGTAATTCCGGTAAAAAAAAGCTTGCCCGGGCAAAAAGTTATATCATGATATGCTAATTTCATGACGTAATACGTCAGGGCGCCCCGCCCCCTTAACACCGAGCGCTTCAAACAACTGCGCACCTCCCCTCCACCAGTCTGTACTGGTGTAACGCTAATTAGTTACTGCTAAAATGCTAAAAACAAACAACGCGTGTCAGCTGTCTCTCCCCCCTGCTCTGAACTGCAGGTAGAGACAGCTCAAATGTCTCCCCCTCCCCCCGCTCTGAGCAGCCGCGGTGCTGCGTGTCCCCCGCTGTAAACTGTCATTACAAACACGCGCGGCTCCACAGTTGGTCCACGATCAGACACAGATCAGTTAAAAAAATGAATCGGAGGAATGACACGTTCCTGAAGGAACAGATGAAGCTGAAACACGAACAAGTTTCAGGGTCAGCTGGACGCCTTGTCACAAGTTCTGGAAGCTCTAGCTCATTTAAAGGCAACATATATTTTGCTGTAGGTTACATTTATGCTCAACAGATCTTAAGCTTCATTTTATTTAGTTGTTTTAGGAAACAGCACGTGCACTTTAGTTTTTGTGGTGGATTTTATGCTCAACAGATCTTAGGCCCTATACACACGTAGCATGGTGTTTGAAAAACGAATATATGCGCAAAAAAAATATCTCTGTACATACATGTTTGGATATTTAAAATATTCGTCTACATGTCCCCGTTTATTTTCACCACAGAGCGTTGTAAAGAATATGCTGAACCCATAGGTGGCAGTGTAGTGCTGTCACAACCTTTCAACCCAGCCGCAACTTCCTGTTATTTATTTATTTATTTATTTCGTTTGTGTGGACAGACCGCGAGGTTGAACTACTTTTAAATACCGTGTTGGAGTACAAAGTTAATAAAACGCAGGAAAATGTCGACTGGGAATCATGTCAGAGCAGGTATGTTGACATTTTTAGTGCTTTTTTTTCTTCTCCGAGCATTATGTGACGTCAGCGCCGCTCCAGCTGGAGCAGAAACCTCCGGTTCTGAAAGTCCACACGCAGACTCGAAAGCGGAGAATTCTCAAATCTCCACTTTGGTCGGAGTTTTTTTATTATTTGGTTATAGTTGCATAAACCTGAGTTCACGTGTGGATGAAAGGCCAAACCGCATGATAAACTGTTCGGTTTTACTGATATCCGGCTACGTGTGTACAGGGCCTTAAGCTTCATTTTATTTACGGTAGTTGTTTTAGGAAACTGCACGTGCACTTTAGGCCCTGTACACACGTAGCCTGGTGTTTGAAAAACGAATATTTGCACACAAAAAATAACTCTGTCCATACATGTTCGAATATTTAAAATGTTTGTTTACATGTCCCGTTTTTTTCACCACAGAAGTTGTAAAGTTGTAATGAATAAGCTGAACCCATAGGTGGCAGTGTAGTGCTGTCACAACCCTTCAACTCATGCAGCCACACTTCCTGTTATTTATTTATTTATTTTCTTTCGTTTGTGTGGACAGACCGTGAGGTTTAACTACTATTAAATACCGTGTTGGAGTACAAAGTTAATAAAATGCAGCAAAATGTCGACTAGGAATCATGTCAGAGCAGGTATGTTGACTTTTTAGTGCTTTTTTTAGAGCATTATCTGTGACGTGACCGCCGCTCAGTTGGACCGGCAGACCCGGTTTTGCCGGTCCAACTGGAGCAGAAAGCTCCGTTCTGAAAGTTCACACGCAGACTCGAAAACGGAGAGTTCTCAAATCTTCACTTTGGCCGGAGTTTTGTTATTATTCGTTTATAGTTACATCAACCGGCGTTCACGTGTGGATGAAAGGCTAAACCGCACGCTAAACTGTTCGGTTTTAATGATAAACGGCTACGTGTGTACAGGGCCTTAGTTTTTGTGGTGGATTTTGTTGTTCTATATTTTGTGCAGACTTTTTCAATCTAAATAACAGACAAATTTTTCCACCTATATTTGGAGACTGAATACTTTACTAAATAAAGTAATTTCAGTAAAATTAACCCTTGTTTTTTTTAATTTTATATAATACTGCAAAGCAGCATGTTAAGTTCATTTTGTCAAATAAATAAATTAGATTTCTGTTTTTTTTTGTTATATCACAAAATTTATCGTTATCGTGATAATGCTCTGAAATATCACAATATAATTTTTGAGCCATATCGCCCACCCCTAGTTCCTCCTCTGATTTTATCCTCAAATGGTGAAACCTGAACCCCACATTCATTGCTCTTTGAATTGAGAAAGCTCCTCGGATGAGGAACGAAATGTCTTCTGTTACAAATAAAGTCCAGTTGTTTTTGTATTGAACATTTTTTAATTGATCATGTCCTGGTCTGGATGACTGAGAATCTTCACCAGCATATCCTCAAATGGTGTCTCTATTGTGTTTGTTGATTCCTATAAATATTTGGTTATCCTGGTCAATTCGCATCTCTCCTTTATGCTCCATGTGGAAAACTTAGTAAAGAAACTGAAAGTTAAACTGTTTATTTTTTTTTATTTTTTTTCCAGAAACAGATCCTGTCTAACTCTGAATGCTAGGAAAAGCCTTGTAACTGTGACTTTCCTTCCCTCCATTGATTACGGTGACATTATTTACATGAATGCTCCTACAAGCACCCTGCAGATGTTGGATGCTGTCTATCATGGTGCACTAAGATTCATAACTGGCTGTGATTATCATACCCACCACTGCACCCTGTATTCACTGGTTAACTGGACATTAACTTCACACAGACTCTTCTGGTACATTTTCATCTTTAAATCACTTCTTGGTCTGTTGCCTTCATACATCTCCTCCTACATGTCTCTGCGTGAGTGCAGCTACAACATGCGCTCTCAGGACATGATTACCTGCAGTGTTCTCTCAGTGAGGACAGAACTAAGGAAAAGGGCCTTCTCCTACTCTGCTCCTGCTTCATGGAATATCTTACAAAAAGATCTGAAGCTCTTGACCTTGACCTCTCTAAATGGCTTTAAGAATTTGTTGGACTCCTGGCAAGAACCAATGCAGACATGTTCCTGTTTTTAGTTTTCTACATTTGCCTTATATTCTAGCTGTTTTCACTACTTCACTACTTTTTTTTTGCCATCTTATTTTTATCTTGTTAAAAAAAATCTGTATGCTACTTTTATGATTGTCTATTGTTGTTGCTGTTGTCCATTGTTGTCATCATTCTTTGTTGAAACCAGGTCTCTCTTGTAAATGAGTCCTCGAGGCTCAATGGGATTAAACTGCCTAAATAAATGTTGAATGAAAGAAAAAAAAAGCCAATTATCAACAAAATGACTGAAACAAAAGAATAAAGATGTTTGCGGTTGCTGAAAGTCTAAAGCAGAGCTTAGCTGTGCACTTCCAGCAAACTTCAATTAGCTAAAACAAAGTTGTAAAGATGAGTTGACCCAAATTCCTCCTAAATTATGAGAGAGACTGCTGATCATACAGGAGGCAGTCATTGTTCCTAAATGTTTACCCAAAGGCTTTTGCATCAGGAGGTTTGGATTTTACTTTTTCCACATTTTGACTTAGATTTGTTAGAGTTGTGAATCTGAGGTATTTAACTAAGTTCAATATTCTAAAACTTTAGTGCTAAAAATATGCTGCATTGTTAACATGAATCCTGTCATTTTGGTTCAGGTAATGAGTATTTTCCCTTTAAAGCCATGAGTTTAAGTTCTAAATAAATTTTGATTGACTTATGAAAACAGAATTTTTATATCCCAAAATGTATGTACCTGACTACTGCTACCTGACTCAAAGATACAACATCCAGAACTGTGTTAAGGCGGCACATGTGTTTTTTGTTTTGTTTTTTCAATACGATTTTTGCAGTTCAAGTACGGTACTTCTGTATACTTTGATATTTTAGTTGTTCATATATCAAAACTTTCAGCTTATTCAGGAGATGGGCGTTGACTTCTGTTTTTGTAACTTTTATATTTTCCTAAATGTTTAACTTGAAACTTAACTTTAAAAACATTGTTCTTTTTGCATGACTGTGTTTTTGTCTACTTTTGCTACTTTTAGATTTTGCTACTATTCTACTACTTGTAGTATTTAGATAATGTTTTGTTTTATTGATTTTAGCTAGCCTTTTGATAGTTTACATTTTTAGCTAACTCTTTACTTCACTTAGTCAGCTTTTGCTTTTTTGTTGTTGTTGCTATTACCGTATTTTCCGCTCTATAAGTTGCACCTTTTTGCCTAATTTGCATGCTCTGCAACTTACAGTATTGAGCAGTGCGACATGTTTATGGATTTTTTCCTGTATTTTTAGACCAATTTTTGGCTCAGATATGACTGTTTTTCATTTTGGCAAAAATGGTGCAGTACCACTTTTGTCCGCTAGGGTACACCGACCGTTCCCACCTCATGTGTCCGACGGCAGCCTCCGCTGGTCGGACTGACTCTGTTGCAGCCCGGCCTCTTGCTCTGGAGCTCTGACACTTCCAGAGAGTCCACTGACCGTTTCTAGCTCATGTGTCCGATGGCAACCTCCTCTGGTCGGACACACTCTGTCGCAGCCCGACCTCCTGCTCTGGAGGTATGAACTACTGTTAGCTCAGTATTAGCTTATAGCTCCGTATTTACCGTAAACGGGTACTATTTATCTAAATAACTCATGAACTACAGGACAGATTTTTATCAAACTTACAGAAAGTAATCACTAGATGGACATTTACAAACTGTTAGCTGTATGAGATTTTTGAGCTAAAATTCGATTTATTGATAATTTATTTTCGCAGCGCGCGCAAAGGTTTGGAAGACGTCAAAGCGAAACAATTTAAATCCAGCAGATTTGACAATTGCGTGCATTTATTAAGGAAAAGTTCAGCTAAGACACATCTTTGCTATAATTTTCAGCAAACAAATAATTGTTTTTACTGTGTTAATCTTGTTAAAGTCCTTCCGTGTGGCAGCCATTTGCATCAGAGCTAACCACCAGTCCACATTTCGGGTTGACAGCGGTGACGCGTAACATACGCGGCGCATCAGCGGTGACTCATAATAGATGCGACTTATAGAGAGGTGCGACACGTTTATGGATTTTTCCAATTTATTGCCAATAATTGGACAAAGCGACTTATAGAGAGGTGAGACTTACTGTATAGATCGGAAAATACGGTAATGTTCTGTTATTTTTAACTTTTAGCAAGCGTTTTGCTGCTTTTAGCTAGCTTTTGCCTCTTGTTTTCAGTAATTTTTTTGCAATATTTAGCTTTAAGCTAGCCTTTTGATACTTTTAAGCTGCCCAATCCAACGGCTGCATACTTCGAAGGACCCGGCCTACCCAGTCGACATAGGCCAGGTCCTTCAAAGACCACGTAGACCGGAAGTCAGTGGCTGTGAATTGGGACAAGTCTAGCCATCATGGTTATGTTGGTGTATGTCCTGTTGCCTAGCAACCATGACAGCGCTCAGCCGAAGAAAGGAGATCGAAATTTTGTTGTTTTTACTGCTTTTTTAATTCTAGAGGAAATACAGGAACTTTATCGCCGCTGGCAGCATGTTTTGTATCTTCTGCTGAGAGACAATCAAGTCCAGGTAACTTACTTTTTTTTTTGTCTACAAAACTTTAAAGGAATACTGTAAATGTTAACTTCAGCTAGTTTCATGGATAATTTCAGTGACTCACAGACTAATGTATTTAACTTTATTAACTTGTGCATAATAAATAAAATCTAAATTTATCTTGTTAACAATAAAAAAATGTAATATATTATAATCTTTAACTTATCTTAAATTTAGAATACAGCATAACATTTTCCAATATTTTATTGTATAAAATCCATTGGTACATAAAGTGGCTGTAAAAATGTCAAAAACAGGTCTTTCATTTATTTTATTAATAAAATAGCACTCAAGTGTTTTCATTGAGCATCAGTATATTTACCTTAAAGCTGCACTATGTAACTTTGTAGTGCAGTCTGTAACTTTCTAACAATATATTTTTAACATATTTCTTCACTCTGTCACTATCTACTGACAGACTGGTGTTAGACAAAGTAATCTCTGAAAAAAACTATAGTCCCCTTGCTTCTCTATCAGCATTTATAAAAACACTAAAAACACAGAGTGACCTGCCGTTAACCAGCCAATAAAAACAGAGTTTGTAACCAGCCAATAAAAACAGAGCTTGAATTTGAATCAGCCAATAAAAACAGAGCTTGAATTTGAATTTCAGCAGAGCCATATATGGCTCTGAGGGGGAGGGATCAGAATGCTTTGCCTGTTGAAAATATTTCTAAGTTCTGTGCTCTACAGAAAGTTACACATAGCACCTTTAAGCCTCAATTATGATAATGCTTTGATATTTTGTAAAAAAATAAAAAAAAACTTAAACTAATAATGTTTTTGTTGTTCTCTACATTTCCTTAACCAGACCAGACGCTTGTACTGGAGGATTAACCTGAGCGTCCCAGTCCTGGACCGTTACTTTAACCAAGAAGATCCTAGACCGGATTTCTGATGGAAGGAATCTCTGGCAGTGTTGCTTCATCTCCTGGACCTGGATCCACGACATGGTTGGGGGGCCACAGTTGAGACCCTGGTGTTTTTCTGGCTGAAGGTGGAGCATCCTGCAGGGTGGCCAGAGTGTTTGGGACGCCTCATTCTACTGTCCACCGCATCGTCCATCATACAGAAAAGGTGTGGTGGCCATTATCACCAGGTCATCCACCTGCCTGAAAACCCAGAAGACCTGGAGGTGGTGTCCCATGGTTTTGCAGGGCTGGCATGCCACAGAGCCTTTTGTGATTGTTTTGAATGAATTTACTGTTAATAAAATGAACTACTACGCTGTACCGGTCTGTTGTGGTGAAGAGAGAGCTGAGTCAAAAGGCAAAGCTCTCAATTTACCGATGGATCTACGTTCCCACCCTCATCTATGGTCATGAGCTTTGGGTTGTGACCGAAAGAACGAGATCTCGGATACAAGCGGCTGAAATAAGTTTTCTCCGCAGGGTGTCTGGACTCTCCCTTAAGGCTGAAATACACCTGAGCGTCCTCAGGTACGCCACTCTACGC
>JBBPBX010065700.1:0-19884 GCA_038048925.1 Garcialebias charrua | reverse complement strand
CCTCAGATTGAAGAAGTCCTTTGGAAGATGGACGAAACATCTCAGAAAAAAAAAAAAAAACATCCAGATGACCTGACTGAACATTGTTGGATTTTATACCTTGATTTTTGAGCATGAACTTTGGTACTAAGTAGCACTCTACAGCAGGAAATGAGTGAGTGCCTAATATTAATTGGCACTCCTGCAAACACAGAGCAAGGACAAAATAAAGGCACACAAACTGTGTAAACCTGAAAAGGATCAGTCCTTAAAAAAAAGCCAAATCAAGTTGAATAAAACAGCAAAAACTTTTACCAGGATGATGCAGCTCTGTGGTCTGTGCTTCCATCTGCTGGTGATTTTTTATACACACAGTGCTACCATTTCTCTCGTTTGTCACCTTTCTACAGATGTTTAAGTGCATAGAATGTGTCCTCTAAAAGTGAGAAGTAAATAAAGTTAAACACGAGTTCAATCATCAAACAAGATGGCTCAAACGAGTATAAAAAGGATACCATCAAACTAAAGCACAAGCACAGTTTATAATCTGATTTACATACAGCACTTACTTTTATAAAGATGGATTTCTTTTTTCTATAAATAGCTTTGAATTTGGAGGTTTTATCATATTAAGAGACACATTATAAATAAAATGTTGACTATTTTTCTAACTTTCCTTACACAGGCTCAGCATTTGATCCAGGTGTCATTAATCAACTAATTAATGGCTGGCTGATATAAAAAGCAGTTATTGGTTGGTTAATTTTCCTTTTTTTTTTTTTTATCTATCTATCCAGTGACTGTGCTGTGAGCTGGTGAGTGGGTTTGTTTTAAAATGTTGTGAATTTAACCGTTTTGGTGTCATTTGGGGATTTAACTTTCAATGAAACTCATTCATTTTGCTTTTTTAAAGACAGCCCAAAAATGTCTGGCCGAGACAAACGATCTGCTCGCAAACCAAAACCTGCCAGGTCCCTGTCTGCCAGAGCAGAGCTGACTTTCCCAGCAGGCCGCATCTACAGGCTGATGAGAAGAGGACAGTATGCAAAGAGAATTGGGCCTGGTGCTGCAGTGTACCTGGCAGCTGTCCTGGAGTTCCTCTGTGCTGAGCTTCTGGAGATAGCAGGAGATGTCAGCAAGGCCAACAAGAAGCGGCGCATTAATCCACGACACATCCTGTTGGCTGTGAAGAACGATGACGAGATCAACCAGCTGCTGGCAGGAGTCACAATCGCAGAGGGTGGTGTGCTCCCATGCATCCAGTCAAGCCTACTCCCAAAGAAGACCAAGGTTTCAAAGAAAGGTGGATCCTCTGATGTCCACTCCCAAGATTTTTAACTAAATTTATACCAAAAACAATAAAGTTTATATTTGTATTTTGTATATTTTGGTCTTGTTATTTCGAAAGTACTTGGATCAAGCTTGTCAGAATTATTGGAAACTTGTTTAACAAAGAAAATTGCAAGACTTGCTTGTTTCCATTGTCAAGGTATATTGTGCTGTACATATGCAAAATTATAATGTAATTCTTAAAAAGGACACATTTCACGAGTCCAGAACTAAACTGGATCCTGCTGGCTTTATATCACATCAACAACTTCAATCAATTCTTAAAAAATGGCACAATTTTCTTAAACCTTTGCATTTTTTTATCTACTTAACTGGTTCATGATGGTAAATGGACTGTACTTGTATAGCACCTTTCTATCTTGTCAAGATACTCAAAGCTCTTTTCAAAGAACATTTGACCTGTTTTCTCACAATTAATTTGAGAACTGCTCGTTTCAAATTTACCCCGCTAAATGCTATGGTAAAATTTAAGAGACATAATAGTTAATTGCAGTTTTTGTGGTGACTCCTGGAAATTTTGTGGTGACTCCTTGAAATTGATCTTTTTGGGCAATGCCCTAAATGCAGGTTTTGGAAGGAGTTTTGCAGGTTTATTAATCATATTTTAAGGGATTTTTCCTTATGTTGGGAAAATGTTTTCTTTTGGTTTACTAGATTGAAAGGATGCTAAATATTATGTATATAATAAACTTGCTAATACTTTTGGCCAGATTTTACATTCATGAATGTAAATTTATTTAAAAAATGCGAAGTTTTCTTTTTATTAAGGATGTGTAACGATGTTAAATTAATAACATACTCTACCAACAAAAAGGCCCTCAGGGCAATTTCTATCTGTAAATGCTTGGAAAACAGCCTTTGTTCTTCCTTTGCTGAAAGGAGGTGACCCCACCTCACTGAACAACTATCGACCGATCTCTAAACTCTGCATATTAGCCAAGGTTCTAGAAAAACTGATAAACTCTCAAATCAAAAATTATCTGGACTCATTTAACATCTTACCTCTCCATCAATCTGGTTTCAGGAAACAACACAGCACAACGACTGCTTCACTGAAGGTTCTTAATGACGTTGAAGCATTGGATGCCAAGGATTATTGTGCTGCACTTTTCTTAGACCTGTCTAAAGCTTTTGACATTGTGGATCATAGCATCTTGTGTCATAAGCTCTCAGAAGTCGGTTTCTGAGATCACACCTTTGGTTGGTTTTCTAATTATCCAAAAAAGCTAAGTCTGGTCCTCTGGACATTCAAAAAACAAAACAAAACAAAGCAAAAAAAAAAAATAATAACTGTAGAAACGTTTCGTCTTTCGTCCGAAAGACTTCCTCAGTCTGAGAAGCTGTGTTCAGCTCAGTCTTATAAATAGCACACGAGCTTCTCAGACTGAGGAAGTCTTTCGGACGAAAGACGAAACGTTTCTACAGTTTTTTTTTTTTTTGCTTTGTTTTGTTTTGTTTTTTGAATGTCCAGAGGACCAGACTTAGCTTTTTTGGATTTTTCTACCTGGATTATTGAGCATGCATCAGGGTGTTTTCTAATTATCTTTCTGATCGGAGGCAATGTGTTCAACATAACGGTTTTTCTTCCAGTTATTTAACAGTTAAAAATGGTGTACCACTAGGCTCAGTCTTAGGACCAACCCTATTTACAAACTACATAGGTAATGTTGGTCAGAGCATCCCTGATGCATCCTTACATTTCTATGCTGATGACAGTTGTTTATTGTCGAGCTAAAACAGTTGCTAAGGATTCCCAGCTTTTGCAATCCTCTTTTGACATAAGTCAGTCAGATTTGTTCTGTCTCAAACTTGTCCTAAATGCTGATAAAACCAAAGGGATGCTTATTTCAAACAGGAAGTCGGTCCCAGCAGTTCTTCCTCTGATTTTATCCTCAAATGGTGTCCCTATTGAGTTTGTTGATTCTTATAAATATTTGGGTATCCTGGTCGATTCGCACCTCTCTTTTAAACTCCACGTGGAAAACCTAGTAAAGAAACTGAAAGTTAAATTGGGTTTCTTTTTCAGAAACAGATCATGTCTAACACTGAATGCTAGGAAACGCCTTGTATCTGTGACTTTCCTTCCCTCCATTGATTACGGTGACATTCTCTACATGAATGCTCCTACAAGCACCCTGCGGATGTTGGATGTTGTCTATCATGGTGCACTAAGATTCATAACTGGTTGTGATTATCGTACCCACCACTGCACCCTGTATTCACTGGTTAACTGGACATCATTAACCTCACGCAGACTCTTCCACTGGTACATTTTCATCTTTAAATCACTTCTTGGTCTGCTGCCTTCATACATCTCCTCCTACATGTCTTTGCGTGAGTGCAGCTACAGCGTGCGCTCTCAGGACATGATTACCTGCAGTGTCCCCTCAGTGAGGACTGAACTTGGTAAAAGGGCTTTCTCCTATTCTGCTCCTGCTTCATGGAATATCTTACAAAAAGATCTGAAGCTCTCGACCTTGACTTCTCTAAATGGTTTTAAGAATCTGTTGGTCCAGAGCAATAACACAAACTGTGAGTTTTTAAATATCTGAATCTCTGTCTGAATGTTGTTATTTTGCGCAGGCTTTAAAGTTATTGATCCTCGCTACGAACATGCAGTGGAAGTGGTCTCCAGTTACAAGTACTTGGAAGTACTTGTAACTGGAGACCACTTCCACTGCAGATCCTCTTATGTTCAGTGGGGTGTGGGTGTGTTTGTTCCTTCTGAAGTCCACAATCATCTCCTTTGTCTTCTTCACATTCATGTGAAGATTATTCTCTTTGCACCAGCTCTCCAGGTGTTCCACCTCCTGTCTGTAGCTGGACTCATCATTGTTTGTGATGCATCCCACCACCGCTGTATCATCTGCAAACTTTACAATATGACAGCCTGGATGTGTGGCTGTACAATCATATGTGAGCAGAGTGAACAGAAGAGGGCTCAGCACACATCCTTGAGGAGAGCCAGTGCTGAGGGTTATGGTGGAGGAGGAGAAGTTGTGGATCTTCACGGACTGTGGTCTGTTTGTTAAGAAGTCTAGTACCCAGTTACAAATGGAGGGGCTTAGTCCTAGTGTGAATAGTTTGTCCATCAGGGTTTGGGGGATCATGGTGTTGAAGGCAGATGTGAAGTCCACAAAGAGCATACGGACGTATGAGTCCTTCTGATCCAGGTGGAGAGCAGTGTGGACCACAGAGGAGATGGCGTCCTCTGTTGATCGGTTTTCGCAGTATGCATACTGATGAGGGTCCTCATTGATGTTGATGGATGTTTTGATGTGGGTCATGACCAGTTTTTCGAAGCATTTTGCGACTATTGGGGTGAGGGCCACTGGCCGATAGTCATTCAGACCAGTCAATGTGGAGCTTTTTGGGACTGGGATGATGGTGGCGGTCTTCAGGCAGGTGGGAACTGTCTCCAGGGCAAGTGAGGTGTTAAAGCGTCACTGACAGGATTTTTTATCTATGCATAAAATTGCTCAAAATATATATCTTGTATCATTCAACTATGTTTTTTATTTGCAAACAAAATGATAAATCAATTTAATTTTGCTTTAAAAGTGATTTTAAACTTCGCGCCGTGTTTATTCATGGGAAATCCGATTACTGGTACACACGAATGCAACATATGTGACGTAGTCTTGGGCAGAGCCCTGGGCTTGTCAGTCTGCGTGTGTCTGCAGCTCGCCGCAGATCGCTATTTTTTTTTACTTGAAAAATGCCATTACGTTGTGTCGCATTTGGGTGTTCTAATATCATCAGTGAACAAGTGAGTCTTTTCACTTTCCCAAAAGATGAAATACTTTGTCAAGAATGCAACAAAGCTGCACCCCTCGGAGCCCCCCCTCGCTCCACCTGAAGGTAAGTCTCATACGGCTGCAGACCTAAATTAGATCCTGCTGTTTCTTGTTCCATCACCCGAACTATTTTCGGCTTCCCAAACTGAAGACAACTAGATCAAATCTTAGATTGCTAAATTCGTCGGGTTTTAAATTGTCCGCTATTAAAGAGAGTACCTAATGCCAGAGCCCTCTGCCCAAGACTACGTACTGTAGATGTTGCATTCGTGTGTAATCGGATTTCCCGTGAATAAACACGGGGTGAAGTTTAAAATCACTTTTAAAGCAAAATTAAATTGATTTATCATTTTGTTTGCAAAAACGAACATAGTTGAATGATACAAGATATATATTTTGATAACATCCGAAGTGGGTGTATTTTGAGCAATTTTATGCATAGATAAAAAATCATGTCAGTGACGCTTTAAGTAAAAGTACAAATAAACAGACAAAAATGTACTCTAGTAAAAGTAGAAGTACCATATTAATGTTTTTACTTAAGTAAAAGTAAATAAGTACTTGCTTTTAAAAATACTTAAAGTATTAAAGTAAAAGTACTTGCTAAATGTATTACCTAATGCAATGGTCTACTATATCATTAAGTGTACATACTGTATGTATATTTTCTGTAATATATTAATAGTGTTGAGTCATTTTAATGAACAATGCTGCAGATAATACATGTTTTTATTGTGTTTACTCTGTGACACAGTTCACACTTGGACTGGTGATTTTGTGTGTCAGAATTTCAGGGATGACATGCAGAGTTAAATATCATTAAACAAAATAAAAAAGAGGAATGATTTTACCTTGGAAAGTTTTTATTTAAAGTGTCACTGACAGAGCAAAACCAATGTGTCATTTTAACTGCAGTAAACATACTGCATATACTGCACAGTAAAAACATTCTGTATTGAATGCCTTTTTTGATTTTATCATGTCCTGGACGACTGAGAATCTTCACCAGCATGCAGTAAACATGTTTAAGTAAAAGTCTGTTTGAAAAAAAGGAGCATTAGACCTAACAAAGGAATAGACACTGCTCATTTCACCTCCAGTTTGTCATCAACTCTAGTTAAAATAATGTCTAGTCAACCTTGTAATGGGTCAATAGTGAACAATATTTTAACTTCCTGACACCATTTTCAAAACTTGGACCTGAGTGTTGAGACATTTGGAGACATCTCTTGTCTCCTAACATCCATGAACTGACACATTTTAATATTGCAGCAAGAATTTCTTGTTCAAGTTCAGAAGAAGTTGGTTTTCAAAGTTTTTTTGAGTTCACTCTGGCTCTTATGGGAGAGAAAATCTGTCCTGCTCTACTTAACAGTCTTTCAATAATATTTCAATAATATTTCAATAGTCTTTCAATAATATTTCAATAGTCTTTCAATAATCTTTCAATAGTCTTTCAATAAGGTCATGGTTGGTGTGTATCTTCTGGCTGAATCTCTGTGGTGGAATCCATTTTGGGTGTGTTAGTGGAGCTGTGGGTGCTCCCAGCTCAGTGACATATATACTAAAATATAGTCATGGTCCAGCTCTTCTTGCATGCCGGTCTAATGTATATGTATTTCTCTCTTATGTTTTTCTATTGTTTATTGTTTAAGGAAATTCTACCATTGCTGTTCATCATTCTTTAGTTTGTAGCAGGTCGCTCTTGTAAATGTGTCCACGAGGCTCAAGTGAGATTTACCTGACTAAATAAAGGTTGAATGAATAATGTTACCTGTCCACTTTGCAGTGATTCAATGGACAAACTCCCCTCTCGACATCAGTTACTTTCAAACTAATGACAAAGCAAAAAGCTGCAACGTGAATGTAACTTGTAACTCAACACATTTTAGTGTACAGGTAGTAGAAAGTACAGATACTTCATGTAAAATGTAGTGGAGTAAAAGTAAAAGTACCCACATTTAATTCTACTTAAGTAAAGTCTAGATACATGAAAAATGTACCCAAGTACAGTAACAAAGTATTTGTGCTTAGTTACATCCCACCACTGCATTATTTACCTTCATGTACTGCAATTTAATGTAGGTTAATAGTACTAGCTTCGTTTAATAATAATAATAATAATAATCATTTTATTTAAAAGCGCCTTTCAGGACACCCAAGGACACTTAACAAACCAATACAGTTCAAACATTATCAGTGACAAATTGAAATATAAAATACATAAAGATTATAAAATGCAAAGTAATAAAAATAAATTAAGTAAAGTTAATGATAAGCTAGTCTAAAGAGATCAGGGCCGTCTTGAACAGAGAAAGGGAGGTGGTGTTTCGAAGGTCTGGCGGTAGGGCGTTCCAGAGGTGAGGGGCAGAGCAGGTGAAGGCCCTGCTCCCCATGATGGAGAGGCGGGCAGAGGGTACATGGAGATGTAGCGAAGAGGAGGATCTGAGAGAGAGACATGTGGTGCGTACCTGCGTTTCTAAATTTTACATCATCATACCTGGAAAACTACTGGAGTAAACAAACTGCACCATTTAGTTCTGTACAGACTTTTTATTTTTACGTCTGACCTCAGTTTCTAGTAAACACCTTTAAATGCCTTCGCGCGTGGCGTGCACCCCTCGACGTTCGATGAACGTACCCTGCTGTGAACGCAGCGACGTGATGACGTAAGACGCACAAACAACAAACAGTTGTTGGACTTCAACAGGCTAAGCAGCGAACGGGTAACGCAGCATAAAAAAAATAAAAAAAACTGGCTCACCTGACTTTAACCGGAGACCGATACTTCTCGAGACCGAGCCGTTGGGAATCTCTTCACTATAGTTGTGAATATTTATCGCTGTTAGCCCCCGGCTCCGTTCGGTTTACGCTAACGGTGGTCGGGTTAAACAACATGCTCCCTGCTCGGAGTGTGACGCCTGTTTTTTTCGTCGCTGCCGCTGGTCGAGGGTTGTGATGAGAGCAGAGTTACAGCACGACCGAGGAGGGTGAGACCAAGAGAGCTACAGCAGAAGCAAATATTTATACTTTTTTTTCCTTTGTCGCGAAAGAATGGACTTGGGAAAAACGGACGAACGCAGGCAAGCGACGGCACTCGGGCCTGGACGTGCTAGCAAATGTTAGCTCTCTTTAATTCATGTCGACTTGGTTCGCTGTCGGATTGTAAGCTGACTTTGCCACCGTAATGGAGGCACCTTGAGGGACTTGTTTGTTTCGGTGTGTTGACCTGGTCCTATTTATTACTGCTGCTGGCAATGTGTTGACGACTAAGGAGGCTTTTGTCTGTTTCTAATTTGGAGCAATTGATCAGAGAGTGGTGTTTACCTGCCAGGATATTAGGCTAAATTTGCTGAAACGGTATCCGTTTTGTGCACAGGTATCACACAGTTCTGGCGTTAATGTTCATATGAAATTGCACTTTAAGTAGTTGATTCGCCTATGACTTTGGGTGTTCGAAATCAGCTAGAAAAGTAACCTCCAGTTGTAAAATGTAAAAAACATTTAAGTGATTTTCCAGTAAAGGACCAAGCCAGGTGCTCATCAGCATTATTTTTTTTTGTAAGGTCAGCAAGTAGAGACAGGCTTATCTTTGTCCATTGGTTCTTAGTCAGTGTTTAACTTTCTGTCCATTCCAGTGTGGCACAGTTGAAAACTGAGTTTCACTGGAAATGTAATCATGAACATCGAAGAGAACTGTATGGATGTGTGTAATGTCAAATCAAAAAGCAGCGAGGATGATGATCGTAACACTACAAACGGCACAGAACGGGTCACTCCTCGGATCTCTGACATGATGACGGACTGTGACACAGAAAAACAAAACCTTGTTCCCACAGAGGACTCTGAAACCATCCTGACGCCTGGACTCACTGACAATCTTCAGGTTGCTGAGGAAGATAACAACCAGACACAAGACACAATGAAAATTGATGAAGTCAATGGGAATAAAAAGAGTTGTGCCCAGAATTCCTCTGCTGTAGATAACCCCACTGACTTGATCTTTCATGACGAGCAGCACAAGACTGTTATTAAGGAGGAGAAAGTGAAGGACAGTGATGGTAACAATACCAGAGTTTTTGTGGAAGCGGGGGACGATGGTGGGGACATGGATATGGGTGTGGATCTGAGTCTGGATGAGACTGGCGTGTTGTTGGAGACTGAATCTGCAAATGTTAAATCCAACTCGGATGGTATTTTGGACTCTGTGTCCACTCCTCAGGATGCCCCATCTACCAGAACTGTTGAAAGCCAAGATGCAAAGCAGACATCCAGCACTGAGACTTCTGCCACTAATCAAGCTGGACTGTACCCCTTGGTGGAGGATGAGGACAATAAATACAAACCTGGTGGCAAAAAGGTGACATTCCCTTCAGATGAGGATATTGTGTCCGGAGCAGTGGAGCCTAAGGATCCCTGGAGACACGGTAAGATATGATTTATGTTATACAGTGTATCTGCATTGCTTGTGTGAACATGTCTATTAATTGGCATTTACCAGGACTGATTCTTTTAGCGTAATTTTCATTCAGCTCTAAAATAAAGAGCTGTCGACTGTTCAGACGGACAGAAATTTCTTGTCAGCATTTGCATGCATAATGCCAGAGGATAGTTATTGTGAAACAAAAAAGGTCTTTGAAGTTATCAGTGTTCATGAAGTGTTTGTTGTCATTCTTGGAAGTCTCTTAACGTCTTGCAGGGTCACATTACAGTGTATTTAGAACCGAGGCAGCGCCTGAACCCGCACCTCCTTGTTAAACAGAAGTTTTAATAGTCAGATAAGTAAGATATATTCATTGTCGCTTTAAATCTTCCCTAAAAAGCCAATCAGTATACAGTATATTAGTGAAGGCCCAAGCCTGCTCTGTGTCCAGTATACAGTACTGAGATTCCCAGCACTCCTTGAGGTGTGCCATTTTATTACAGCACATTTCCGTTTGTTTAATGAAAGCACGTCTCAGAAAGTTCGGGGAGGATGTGGCACTGCCCTAACTTTGTTTACACAGAGGCCACATTTAATGTTACACTGAAACAAAAGCTTCCCCCCTCTATTAGTATGCATTTTACAGTGAACTGCATGAGAACCAAATATTGCTTTTGTTGTAAAATCACAATAATATGCTCGTGTGGTATAATGAAAAATTGTATACATTTTCCATTTCTTCTTTTATTTTCTGTTTTACATTTTTATCATCATTTTTTATATGAGCCTAATATCGATAATCACATTTTCTTTTATTTTATTTTATTTTGTTGGTGTTTTTGGAGTCTAGCTGGTAACATGGCAGTTCTTTTTTTATTTATACAGTAACCTCATGATTTCGGAGCTGGAAAACCACTGTGTGACTCACAGTGTCTTTTATTCGATGCAGATAATGAACATTGTTTAACAACAAGACTTACAGGTCTAATGTGAAAACTGTTGTTTGCTCCCAGCGTTTGACACAGTTACACAGTTGACTGCAGTTTGATCAGATAACATATGGTGTTAATTACTCTGCCTAACTTAAAATCTCTGTGTGATCTGGATGGCTTTAAGGATTAAGCCTTTAAGTCTTTTTCTTTTTTTGTTAAAAAATGTAGATGTGACATTTCCATATAGGAGTGTAAAAATTTGCCCAAACACAAGCTGTAAGGTTTATATGGCTGCTTATATTGTTGCTTAAGGTCAGACGACCATCAAGAAATTCAAATGTTCTCATTCAACATAGCTGCCTGCATGCCACAGTAAATTTCATCCTAGGCGTTATAAAATTACCAACGGTTTCCTTAACTATCACTTAACAATATTGTCTGCTCAGACTATATCTGGCAGCCAGTTTCTTGTAAATTGAGCATAAAATGTCTCTAGTCAGACATTGTAGGAGCAACGTCCAAACCAGTCAGCCAAGTTTGATGAAACGCATGGCAAACAGCTTAGTGTTTAAGTGACTGCACTCACTGTATTTTTTTTATTTTTTTTCATCAAATAATTTTATCATGCAGCTTATTTAAGTTCCAAAGTTCCCACAGATTGTGCTTTGGATACTGGGGTAGACAGGCTGACTGTATTTATCACCTGATCTAACGTTTGAAATGCGCATCAAGACAAAATATGAGGCACATTGTTTTTAGTACAGTATTTGGTCCAAGTCCTGTTCTTAGTACCAGTACAGTACCGGTACTCACAAAGATTGTAGTTTAAATTAAAAGACAGCAAGAACAAAATAACTATTTTTGATTAAAATAAATCTTTATAGCATTTTTATGTAAAAAGAATGTTGTTTCTAATTTATCAGAAATGACAGTTTATATTTTTGCTCGTGTCAAGCAAGACGTAAAGTAAATATTTATAGTTCATAACCTGTTTTGCTGCATAAGAATGTTTTTAAATTAACTCAGTTTGAAAAACTTTTATTTATTTATTTATTTATTTTTACATGTTATGAAGATTAAACAGGCATAAAGTAAACATTCCAAAGCTACATACTGGTAAACAAACTGAACTGCTTGACACGTTATGTAGTGAAACAGTGTAGCCATTATTTTTAATAATTAGTCTCTAGGCTCGAGTAATTTTGTTTTAAGTAGTCTTATTATCTTTGTGTTTTTAAAACAGTAAAACATCTATACACTAGGGCTGAACAATTAATTGCATTTGCATGAGATTTTCTAATCGCGAAAGCTGCAATTTGACTGGTCACGTGACACAATTCTTTATCAACACTTAAAAAAAAAACACCAAAGACATTTACGATGGTTGCATGGCTAGAATGACAACAACCAGTGCTTCAACTTCAAGTAAGCAAAGTATCAGCCGACAGGGATCACTGACCGAACTGTTTGAACTTCAAACAGTAATTTTTTATATCTAATTTTTTATATTTATTTATTAACTGTCATGTGAAGTTCAGACAGTAGTTAGGAAGTTCACTTAACATGTTTACTATTATGTTTATGAAACAAGAAAAAATAGAAATGGTGAAAAGAAAAGGCATAGATTTGTTTGCTTTATTGTAATCTCTGCTTTAAATAAATCTGACATTGTTTATTATAAAACAGATTGATTTATTGCTTTGTTTGTTGAAAAATACTTGAGAAGATATTAAAAAATAATTGCGTTTTAAATCGCAATTGCAATTTATAGAAAAAAAATTGCAATTAGATTATGTAGGTAGGACTGGAAAGCACCTTGCATGGTAGTCTGCCGCCACCGGTTTATGAATGTGTGTAGCATTCAATATATGTGTAGCACTTTGAGATTTTCAGTAATGAAAAGTGCGTTATAAATTGAATTAATTATTATTATTATTATTATTTTCCAAAATCGTTCAGCCCTGACCGAACCATTTGAACTTCAAACAGTAATTTTTTTACTGTTACCTCTTACTATACACCACTTTTTAATCATCATAGATTTAAACAGTAAATAGTGTTTTTTATCACATCTGTCCGAACATTATAATCCAAACTGACAAACTAACACCACCACCTTGTGGCACAGAGGTTAGAGAAGATGGGCCTGTGATCGGAAAGTTGCAGGTTCAACTCTCGGTATCGTTGACATCAAAATGTGGGTGGAAAAGATGAAACACCCACCACTGCCTCCACCCTCATTTTCCCCACTCTGGTCCCCTGAGCAAGGCCCTTGATGGTGTGGTCACACCAAACAGCGTTTTTACCTCCAAGCTTCCAGCCTCCATGTAAAGTCAATGGTGGACGCACCTAGGCACCTCCTGGCGTCTGGCGTCAGGTCGCGTGCGTGTTGCGCGTTCTGAGGAGCGTTTTTCCGTGCACGTGAACCGGCGTCGGCTTCCAAGTTCCGCTTCAGCTGAGCTGAAGTTTTCGCGGTTCAAACTTTCAAACGCCGCTCAACTCCACCTGATTGGTTGGTGTGTCAACCAATCAGGGAGAGTCGGGGGGCAGAAGAGAGGGGGCAGTGGGAGAGTCCCTATGTGACGCGGAAACGAGGGTGCGCGCGCACCATGTGACGTATTGTTTGTCGGAAAAAAAAAGAAAAGACTCGCGAGCTCGTGGACTATGGAAGAGAAACTCATTGTAGCTGTGTGTTCGCGACAATTCCTTCACGACCAGTCAAGTCTGCTCGACAGAGACGGAAATAAAAGGCTCCTCGCCTGGCGGAGTGCAGTGACTCTGTGCGCAGGACTCTGTATACCGGTAAGCTCCTCCCACACCCCGTCGCCACAGCAACGAAGCCGCCGCAACACTACAGTTTGGACAACACTGGGCAGCGCGTCCACTTCCGTGCGTGAGGAGCGTTTTCGGAGGTCAAAACGTTTTTGGTGTGAGCACACCATAAGGCCTTGTTATACTTGGCCCGTCGGCCCGTCGGCTGTCTTTTACCCCCCGTTGAGTGAGCAAACATTGCGCAACTTTTGGCCGCACACCCGCTGTGATCCCCCGGTGCATAGGCGTCGTGTACATAGCCCCCAAACAGAACTCTCGAAGCCGACGATGCGGCTCGCAGCGTGTGATTGGTTCAAAGTTTGTGGGCGTTTTTTGTTTGGATGTCCATATATGGTCTATGACACCGCAGCACGTGACACCGCAGCACGTGACCCCGCAGCACGTGACCCCGCAGCACGTGACCCCGCCACTGTTTTAGATACCGGTAGTTCTTACAGTAATATGTTTCATAAAATTACAAAATAAAGTGCAAATATAACATCAGTACTGACATTAATTATATTGCATCTTACCTCCATATGGGCGTACAGAGCATACAGTAGCCTTCCCCAGCTTATAACTGGCAGCGATGGCAGTGAATGAGCACCCAGAAGCCAGGACCCGCAGCGTCACAGCCAGTCTCTCCGGGGCAGAGACCGGTGCGCTGTGCGTCGGTGCGTGCTGCAGGTGAGGGGAGATCCGGTGGGCAAGTTCATCAAAACGAGCAGCGGACATTCGAAAATATGAAAAGTGTGTCTCGTCATCCATCTCCCGCATCTGCTGAACCAACAAGCTAAACTCGCCTTGTGTAGATCTGGTCCTGTTCAGCGGGCGAACGTGCCAACGCCGTTCGCGTCGTATTTCCATGTTCGCGGTCAATAACATTAATATAAGGTCATTTTCTTCATCCTCGTCCTCCGACTCGTCATCCAACCTGAGAAGCATCTCTTTTGCCGCCTGCGAATACATTTTCTTCGTAGTGAACTGTTGAAATTACTTCCTCTTTCCGGCAACAGCCAACGTGCGTGTGACGTATGCAGTGTGAGTGCGCGTGACGTATGCAGTGGGAGGGAAGAGGGAGGGATTATCCCCACGTCTTAAAGAGGTATAAACACTCATGCAGTCGGTGACACACGTCAGCGCTGGGTTCACTCAACGGGAGGTAAAAGACATGTCGACGCTAGTATAAACCCAGCTTTAACCCCCCACCATCTGCTCCCAAAAACAGGTCTCTCTTGAAAATGAGTTCTCGTGAGTCAATGAGACTACCTGTATAAATAAATAAAGGGTAAATGAAATATTGTGTTTTAAGGACCAAACTGGTACTTTAGGACCATTCATATTATTTTATGTATTTATTTTCTGCTTATAGATGCCCAAGTTAATATAATATGATGTTGAATAAAGAACATGTTTACAAAACTGTGACCCAGCTGGCCAGTAACTTTTAAATACCTCAAGCATTTTAATTTTTTTGTAATTCCAATTTATCCCAAATCCTTCATCTACCGGTAATTTAAATGCATGCACCCTGATCATATATGAGCTGCAAATTTGAAGGTACAGTATTTCATTGCTGGACTTCAAAAACTTTTAATAATACTTTAGATTTTTTTTTTTCCAGTTGTTTTGCTTCTGTCTGAAAGCTCCTCAGGCCTCGTCAGGGGTGAGCTCAGTGCCAGTAGTCCCAATTCATGTACCGTAGACCTTTTTATCTGCAGATCTAATGTCAGTTTTCTTGTCTCCGTGTCTTGTTTCATTTGTCAAGAACATAGCTGTGAAATGAGCTCATTAGGCCTGGAACTTTATTCACAGGCAGAGTTGTAAGTTTGTATGAAATGTTTGCAAAGTAGCAGATATAAAGCTTAAATTGTGCCTGGGGGGGGGGAAGCCTCTGAACTGAGTGAACCTAAAGCAGGGTGCCATTTAAAGGAAACATTTGGTTTGGGAGGAAAGTGTCTCAGGGGAGCAGCAGTAGGCAACAGGGGTGTCAGATTTCCATGTACATCTTAGCTCTCTCATTTTTCAGAATTGCTGTCCAGTTTTTATTGCAATAATGAGCATGAAATGTGACAAGACCAAGATTAGATGGAAACCCCGACATACAGCAAGTCTACTGATCTGCACTTGAGCTTCATTTTCTTCATACCCCTGTACAGTATACTGTAGTTTGTCCCCCTGTTTTTCACTGAGTTTCATAATATTGTTTAGATTCTCAGTTAAAACCAGAGTGATGCTTGTTTTCTTCTAAGCCAGTACAAATACTGAATCATATCTTGAGATTCTTTGGCTTCCCTTTGTGCTTCATACCATCCTCCTCTCCCTCCTTTTCTCCTCCCATGTTTCTTTATATTCTCAACAACCAAGATCAGTGGAGCGGCTTAAGTACTGTAAATATCAAATGTGCATTTCATATAAGAGCCTGCTCGTGCCGTTTGTGCATTTGTTTAAGTAGTCTCTTTAGTCATAGCAAACAATTAAATAATGCACAATGTTCAAACATTTTTGGTTCATGTTTTTTTTAATTTTTTTATAAACTGATAAAAAAAGAAGTATTTTGGCAAATATGTGTTTTTCATTCATCCATTATCTTTACCCGCTTCTTCCTTTTTTGGGTCATGGGATGTCTTGTGCCCATGTCCAGCCGTCACTGTGTGAGAGGTGGGGTACACCCTGGACAGGTTGCTTATTTAACAAAATATACCAGTATTTCTTAACTTCAGTTAATATATATTTTACAGTCTTGTAAACTTTAAAATAATATATACCGGTAAGAGCATTCTCATTTAGAAAACCTAAATCAGCTGTGTCAGTTTTGGTACTTGAGGGCCACTAGCTGCATATTTTAGATGTCTCTGGTTTGAAACACTTGTTTTAAATAAATGAGTGGTTATCAGGCTTTTGCAGTGCTTGAAGACCTGCTGAAGAGCAAGGAAACATCTAATGCCGCTTTGCCATTGGTAAGTGCGGCTCCACTCGGCTCTCCTCTTCTCGGTTCTTCTCAGGTATAGATGGTTTGCCACTACAGTGGGGGCTGACCTGTTTCCCCACTCTGTGTGCAGGATCGTAACTGGTCTTTTTGTGTTCGAGCCACTCCACCCGTTAGGGTCCTTAATCGCCCTACAATCGAACTTGAATTTCGTTAGCTTATCTCGGCACTGTTGACAAGTCCAGGTGTAGCCATGCTGCTGATATTTTTCGGTAAATGGACTAATTTTTGTGGCACTGCCCGTCAACACACTGAGGCAGTGGAGGTTCAGATGTAGTCTGCAGTTTTGCTGGAGGGGTCATCCAGTGATGTAGCTCCACTGGTCAATCAAGCCTACTGTCTGCTTACGTCAAAATCAGCCCCTTGGAGCAGCCTCAAACAGGAACCTCAAACAAGGTGGTCCCATAAATATAGTGGGGGGGTGTTGCTGTGTCATGTGGAACTGATGAGAGTTGAGACAGCGGCAAAGTCCCATAAAACATGCAGGATGGTGGCCCTCAAGAAATGTGCACCAATCTAAATTGTAGGCTACAGTGAGCTGGTTGTAGCAGCTGATGAGGCATCAAGGGGGCGGCCGTGGCGTAGTGGTAATGGCAGTCGTCCCCCGACCGCTTCTACCGGTGTATGAATGTGTGTAACATTCAATGTGTGTAGCACTTTGAGATTTTCACTAATGAAAAGTGTGTTATAAATTGAATTCATTATTATTATCATTATTATTATCTTCATTTTCCCACTTGTTAATTGATTAGCTATGCACAGACATGACGGATTGCTTTTTTTAGTGGCCAATATTAGCAAATCGGTCTATTTATTTATTATATGAGCAACTAAACTCTCTGGCCTCCGTTTGCACAAGGTCATTGGAGACTCCTTGTTAGATGTTATTTATTTGACTGTGGACCATTTAACTAACCTATAAGCAAAGTCTTCCAGTGTGAAGTTTAAAGGAAAAAAACAGCTGGGAAAAAAAGTTTGTTTTAGCAGCAGACCAGACCAGTGCTGGATTTTTATGGTTAAAAAAATGCCAGCAGTTTTGTGAAGTCATCTGAATAAAACATGAACACTTTTGATTACTGGACCATAAGTTATGCTACTTTAAAAATATATATATATATAATTCCATCTTGTTCTGTGCAAAGATAATGCTTGATCTGACTCAAATTAAATAGTTGCAAAGATTTGACCACTGAACCGTGCAAGTTGATATTATTAAATGCCAGCTGATAGTGCCTGGTGTTGGGCACTATTGATGCAATCACTATCACATTTTCCATCAAAAAATAACAAACACAGAGAGCTCATAAGATTACTGGGGCAGAAAAAGGCGTGGGATTTAAACTCCCAGATTTAGTTCTTCTGACTTTTATCAGTCAGTCATTGTAGAAACATTAAAATGCAAAGCGAATAAAAGTTCAAAACCTATCGTAACATACATAACACGATTTTATTAGCCTTAATAACTTTGTGTTTGTGTAAAGTTGGATAATCAGGGATAGTGTAAATGCACAATCATTATTTGGTATTCAAAGTACAGTTTGGTCAGCTAGCAGGATGAGGATTAACTTGTGACCTCAGCAAACAAATTCCAACTAACTAGTGTTCCAAGGTATTGTAAACCAAGTTACAAACCGGGTTCCACAAAAGTTGGGACACTAAACAAATTGTGAATAAAAACTGAATGCAATGATGTGAAGATGGCAAATGTCAATATTTTATTCGTAATAGAACATAGATGACATATCAAAAGTTTAATCTGAGTAAATGTAACATTTTAAAGGAAAAATATGTTGATTCAAAATTTCACAGTGTCAACAAATCCCAAAAAAGTTGGGACAAGTAGCAATAAGTGGCTGGAAAAAGGAAATTGAGCATATAACGAACAGCTGGAAGACCAATTAACACTAATTAGGTCAATTGACAACATGATTGGGTATAAAAAGAGCTTCTCAGAGTGTCAGTAACCGTGTTTCCATCTATTTTCAATTCGAATTTTGAGCGAATTTTTGAAAATTCGCAAAAATGTAAATAAAAATTAATGCGAATCAGAAGTGTTTCCATCAACTGGCTTGAAGCGAATCCACCAGGCCACGCAAAGCGGCATTACGTCAGACGTCAGCGTTACGCATGTCTACAGTAAACAGGAAGTAGCGGTTGAAAACAGGAACCGAACCACACATCTCGGCAAAATGGAGAGAATATTTCAGGAATGTGTTGCTATCAGGCAAGTTGTATTTATTCTGTCATGTCATGTCTGTCATGTCAGTGAATTGAATTGAAAAAGCCTCCTGGATTGGAGTCTAAACGTTTTCTGCAACAAATAAAGTCCAGTTGATCTTGTATTGAACGCCTTTTTGATTTCATCATGTCCTGGACGACTGAGAATCTTCACCAGCATATTCTGTCATGCCAACTAGTTTTAGCGATGTTACAGTGGAAACAGCTGATCAGTCGCATGACGTGAATGTTCGCTACGTCAGAACTGAGTCGGCAAATCTGTTTCCATCTCTCGTTTTGAGCATCAGCTCTGTTTCGAAAAACCCAAAAACTACCTCAAGCGAGCGTATCAACTTTTTTGCGAATTAGAGGAAGTTAATTTGAATCGTGCCATTTCCATTCACTTTTTCTGATGCAATACTTCAAAATGCGCATCAAGAAACCTTGATGGAAACACGGCTAGTGTCTCTCAGAAGCCAATATGGTAAGAGGATCACCAATTCCACCTTTGTTGTGCAGAAAGATAGTGCAGCAATACCAGAATGATGTTACCCAATGTAAAATAGCAAAGACTTTTAAGTTATCATCATCAACAGTGCATAACATCATCAAAAGATTCAGAGAATCTGGAACAATCACTGTGCGTAAGGGTCAAGGCCGTAAAACTCTACTGGATGCTCGTGATCTCCGGGCCCTTAAACGTCACTGCACCTCAAACAGGAATGCCACTGTCAAGGAAATAACAGAATGGGCTCAGGAATACTTCCAGAAAGCATTGTCAGTGAACACAATCCACCGTGCCATCCGCCGTTGCCAGCTGAAACTCTACAGTGCAAAGAGGAAGCCATTTCTAAGCAAGCTCCACAAGCTCAGACGTTTGCACTGGGCCAGGGGTAATTTAAAATGGAGTGTGGCAAAATGGAAGACTGTTCTGTGGTCAGATGAGTCACGATTTGAAGTTCTTTATGGAACACTGGGACGCCATGTCATCCGGACCAGAGAGGACAAGTTGTTATCAACGCTCTGTTCAGAAGCCTGCGTCACTGATGGTATGGGGTTGCATGAGCGCTTGTGGCATGGGCAGCTTGCGTGTCTGGAAAGGCACCATTAATGCAAAGAACTACTGTATGTTCAGGTTCTAGAACAACATATGCTCCCATCTAGACGTCATCTCTTTCAGGGAAGACCATGCATTTTTCAACAAGATAATGTCAGACCACATTCTGCAGCAATCACAACATCATGGCTACGTAGGAGAAGGATCCGGGTACTGAAATGGCCAGCCTGCAGTCCAGATCTTTCACCTATAGAGAACATTTGGCGCATCATAAAGAGGAAGGTGCACAAAGAAGGCCCAAGACGATTGAACAGTTAGAGGCCTGTATT
>JBBPBX010065699.1:0-19884 GCA_038048925.1 Garcialebias charrua | reverse complement strand
ATAATTATACTAATAATGAACAAAAGTTTATTGATTTAAGTTTGATTAATGCAAAAAGATGTATATCGCTATGTTGGAAAAACTTAAATAGACCTACTGCGAATCAATGGTTACAGCAAATGTTATCGGCTCTTCCTTTGGAAAGGATAACGTATTTGTTAAAGGGCAAGCAAGGACTGTTTGAGTGTGTTTGGAACCCTTTTATTTTGTATGTAAAAAGTCTGGACACTTTAAATGAAAATGCAAACAATTGAAGAGCGTGCTGACCGCAGTTCCAAAGACAATAATAAGAGAAGACATGTATAGTTGGACTCATTATAAAAGAAATGAACAATGAAAAAAGAATTTTGAGACATTTTGTTGTTGATTGTATTTTTGTTTTTTATTCCTTTTTATTTTTTATTTTTTTATTGTGTGGGTGGGGGTATTTTAATTAAGTTTGTTTATTGTATGAATGTTGGTTTAATTGTGTAAAAACTCAAATAAATATATTTTGGAAAAAAAAAAAAAAAAAAACTCTCATCTAGCGTCTGAAAGTCTCTCACTCAGATACTTTTCCTAAACAATTTCCTTCTCTGTGCTGAATTTCACCTTGAATAGTGATAACGAGTGGACCAATGAAAAAGAGACAAGTTTTTCTCCTCTCTAAGTCTTTTAAGTTCTAACTGTGCGGAAACGCTTCAGTCTTTTGAATGGACAGAGAGTTTGAATGGACGGAGACCTGAAAGCTCTCTGCCTTGCAGCTGGTCAAGCTTGGTCAAGAGCCAAAGACTAACTTGTCAGCTAGAACTGATGGACGCCTCCATCCAGTTCCCCGAGCAAAAGCTCCAAAGTTCCTAATGAACTTTCTTTGAGAAACATCTCGTCTTGAAGTCGGCCAGAAGCTGCCACATGTTTCTGACGGCTGACGCGGATCCGAGGAGACGTTGGAAGTAAACGACCAGTTCAGACGTACGAGGGCCGGAAGGACTCTGTGCACCTGGGAGGCTGGTAATATCTTTATCAGACGCATCGTCAAAAGGTAAAGCTGTTTACAAACGTACCTGGGATTTAGCCGAAGTCGGATGGAAAGTGTCATCTCTGGTTACACTCGAGATAAATAACTTACCGTATTTTCCGGTGTATAGGTCGCACCTTTTTATGGTTTTTTCAAGGCCTGCGACCCATACACAGGTGCGACCTATATATGGCTTGTTATCACTTTCAGTGAAACAAATTTTTAAATCCAGCTCATTTCACAATTACATTAATTTATTAAGGAAAAGTTCAATTCAGACATATATTTGCTATAATTTTTATCAAACAAATAATTGTTTTTAAGTGTTAATCTTCTTAAAAGCCTTGCTGTGCGCTCCTGTGGCAGATATTTGCAGCAGAGCTAAACGTAGGTGCGACCTATACACCAGTGCGACCTATCTAGGGATTTTTCCAATCTATTGGTGATAATTGGACATTGCGACCTATACACAGGTGCGACCTATACACCAGAAAATACTGTAATCTCTCCAACCTCTTATTCCTCCTTTTCCCTTTCCCTCTCAATCTTAAGCTGGAAACTATTTTAAGCTGAAATGCCCCTCAGACTAAATATGTTAACATCCAATATTTATGTCTGTTGTGTTGAATCAAGTGTGCTGACGTATTTGAATTGAAAGAAAGTGAAATCATGTCAATCAAGTGTAATGGTGTTAATTTAGTTGATTTATTTTAAATAAATGATAGTGTCTCTTTGACATATCAAACTAAGTTAACGTGTCCATTGTCACTTAATGGCTCTGTTTATTTATCCATCATAAAGATCACAGAAATATTGAATAAACTGAAAAAGAAGAGAATCCGTGAAATTACTATTCAATCTGAATAAGTAAATTAAGGTAAAAAGGAGGTCAGTATTAAACTGACCCCCCTCTAAACCCTTTACACTCGTGTGCATAGATGATAATAAATCAGTGTGAATTTGAGCACTAACTTGTGTGTTTAACAGGAACCTGGGGCCTCATGTATCAACCGTGCGTGCGCACAAAAACCTTGCTTACGTCACTATCCACGCAAAACCCCGTATGTAACAAAAATGAAATGAACGTGAATATGTGCGCATCCAGGTACATTTCCACGCCAGCTCCAGAGCAGGCGTACGCACGTTTCTGTGGTTCTTGTTCCTTTGGCGACACTTACAGGTGATTCAGAGAAACTGAAGCCCCACAGTCTGTGGTTGACTTTAAGAGCGGCTTGAAGACCTTTCTTTTCAACCGAGCATACTCTGCCTCCTCATGATTCTACTTTTGATCATAGCTGATACTGTTGTTGATTTTAATTGTTTTATTATTTGTTTTATTGACATTCAATTATGTTGCACCTTGTAGCACTTTGAGATTTCATTAATGAAAAGTGCGTTATAAATTGAATTCATTATTATTATTATTATTATTATTATTATTATTAACTGTTCATGATGTGAAAATGATTAATATTCCCACCAAACACACATGATAACAATTATTACATCCACATGGACGCAAATAAAGGACGCGCAAAGTTGTGCAACAAATACATTTAACAGGAACGGATTCAGCCTTACTGGAGGATATAATAAATATTGTAACACGCAGAGCATTTATTTATAAACAGATATAATTTTCTGATCTATGATATGGCTTATCAGCCGTTTCCAGAAATAATCATTTTTCAGTTTGGCACTGCTGCGCTCTGGAGCAACAGGAGCCGTGCATCACGTGTGCACCTGCAGAAGCAGCGATCAAACTGTTCCACAGGAGCTTTCCTGAGGGAGCTGCAGGCCGATCAGGGCTGTCCAGTCCACACAAAGCCTGATCATATTTAATGGAATGTCTCATCCATATGATTCCAAAGGCTGAGTGGTCGCGCTTTGGAGCGCGCGCGCACCCACGCCGGTGTTACACGGCAGTGGAGGTGTTTAATAATCTGCGTTTATTGTAGATTTCTCCAAAATGACACGTGAAAGTACACCATATATAACTTGTAGGAGAGTAAAGGCTTCACAGACAAACAGATTGCGCACAAGGCTGTGGCGCGCGCAGCGTTTGGAGACTCCAACATCACGTCATGTCATGAAAACTCTCCACTGAGACGCACAGACCCGTTTCTTCATATCATCTATTAAATAAACAAAGATCTATGTTCTACCAAACATCTAAGTTCCTCTGTGTTTACAGTAATTATGGTAATAAACCCGTGCGCAAAGTTAATATTTTCACTCAGAATGAATGGATGAGCTGGCGCACCAAAGCAGGGTGCGCGCACACACAAATACCGACACACAATCACTCGTTCTTTGCGTGATGAACACATTTTATTACTATTCTTACTTAGGATTATTTTCCTCACTCATATTATATTAAATTCATTATTTTCCTGAATCTAGAAATCATTTCTGATCGCGCAGGGATCAAACAAACATGTCCTTCACACATGCAGGAAGTAATTTGCATCTGTTTAACATATGTAAATGAAGGCGTGTCAGGGGAGGTGTCTCACGTGCGCTCAGTTCCACGTTGATTGTGATGTACAAAAGGAATGTGCGTGGATTCCGGTGTACGCACAGTTTGATACATCTGGATTTTTTTGTGCGTACACTTTTCTGGATTTGACCGTACGTCACTTTTCAGTAGGAAATCCACGCAAGTCTTTGTACATGAGGCCCCTGGACGTTTGTGGAAGGGAATGTGAGAAAACCTACTTTAAGTTCCTGCTGAGGACGATGTTGATCCGGTCCTTCAGAGGTCGGTTCTTCTCCGGGATTGAAAACCACGTCTTCCTGCCCATGATCACCACATTCTGCTTCCCTGCAGAGCACATGAGAAATGATGTGCACGTTGCTTCCTGTTGCTGTGGTGACAGCTGGACCCATGGCATGTGCTGCCAGCTTTTACAGATCATCCATCCATCCATACATCCATCCATACATCCTCCATACATAAATACATACATCCATCCAATTTGAGTTGACCATGTCCAGCAGTCACTGTGCGAGAGGCGGGGGACACCCTGGACAGGCCTCAGTCCACCACAGGGATAATTTAGAGTTACCAATCAGTATAACATGCATGTTTTTGTTCTGTGGGAGGAAACTGGAGTACTTGGAGAAAACCCAGAGAGCACAGAAAGAACATGCAAACTGCACCCAGAAAGCTCCCGGGCAGGGTTTGAACCAGCGATGGGCCTGGAGCGATAAACAATAAATCAATTAATGACATGATAAATAAATAAATTCATTTATCGGCTTTATCGTTTCTTTGTGTCTCTTTCTACTTAAGACACTGGATGACAAAAAGCTAAACTCTGGTGCTCTTCACTGACCCCTCCCTTTCTCTTTCCTTTTTAAAATAAATTTTAATCATCCAAAATCACGTATTTTGGATTGTTAAAAGCAGCTAAGCTGCTAAGCTACGGTCTAAGCTAACAGGTCAACCTCAGGAAAAAGGAACGAGAGACAGCCCATGTCACGTCAAGGGGCCTCCCTCCCATTTTTCTTGAAGCGACACGCTGCTCGCTCCCTCACTATCCATACTTCAGTTCAAAATCTTATACTGCCATCTGGTGGTCGAAAAAGGTACTACAAACAAAACAAATTAAACATTTCTTCTTAATTCAACAATAATTACTAATTATTGTTGAATTTCAAACATTATCGTTTATCGCAATACTTTCTGAGACAATTACCGGTAATCACCCAACAAAATGTGTTCTGGTGACAGGCCAGACCTTCTGGCTGAGGCAGCAGCTGCACCACCTACTGTCGCCAGTCAGGCAAGATACATTAAAAAAAAAGTCACATTTTTGTCATCTGTGTATGTTCCCATACTTGACAGACGAAATTGGTCTCTGCATTTAACCCAACCACCACCAGGTGGTGCAGTGAGCAGCCGTAGTCAGCGCCCGGGGAGCTGGGGAAAATAGATGTGCACAAATAGACACCCCAAGGTGTGCCGTGGCCGGGGTTCGAACCTGGGTCCTTCGGATCCCAAGTCCGATTCCCCTGCCACTACACCATCTTGGCCCCATCAAATATATTTTTAATAAACAAGAGGTTGGCAGTTGCCAGCAGAGTGAACTAACATCCTTGTCTGGACCCCCTGGACTTCAGGTTTACATCAGAGCTGATGCAGTGACGTCATCATGGACCAGAACCTGAGGAAGGTTCCGACATCTCGTCATGAAGACATGACAAGGACGCTGCTTTACCTTCATGTTTCCTCCAGCGCTAACATTTAGTCCAGCTCTGACTTTGGTTTAATGAAAAACAGCCCAAAACTTCAGCTTTCATGACCTGAGTGACAGACTGACCTTTGACCCGGAAGTGTTCGTAAGTTTTACCTTGAACAGGTGAAGTCCCCGTCATCCTTCGGAAATGGGCGAATTCATTACTATAAAAAGAAACAGTTTCGATGAGTTCAGTCTGGTACCGACACCTGCAGAACCACATCTGAACTTCCAACACGAACACCAAAGTCCAACACTCCAGAACCGGTTCTGCATCAAAGGACCAGGACTTACTTGAGCCGAACCGGAAACCAGGGCAGGTTCCCGTTCGTCCCGATACCCAGATCCGGACACACCGCCACGATACCGTTCAGAACCCGGGACATTTTGATTTTCTCTGATCACGATTTCCCGCCAGCACGTGAAACGGAAACACCGGAAATGACATCTGCAGAGAAACGCCACTGTGGACTACAAACATGTCTGCTCCAGGTGGACTGTAGTTTAATAAAGATACCAAACTGCTTTAATTAGTGACAACTGAATCATAACCGGGCAAGTCGGCTACTTTAAATTAAATTCTGTCTCATCTTTAAATATGAGACTAATCTAAATTGAGATAAGTTAATTTTGAGGTAGCACCTCATATTTATGAGATAAGTCATATTATGAGGTGCTCATAAAGGATGTTTTTGAAAATGACTTCTTTTATTTAAATTTTATTTGAATCTCACACAAAACATGAATAATTAAACGTGTCAGAAATCACAGTTACCCTCTTCATATTTTTGTTTTAATGCAATTAAATCCCACAGCAGTTCCCTGAGACCAGAACCAACTTTAATTTACAGTCAAATAAAACCCACTTTTACAAATTCATGTCATAAAAGGTGAACTTTGGAGCATTTTAACAAGTACAAAAAAAGTTTTTGAATGTGTCTCGTTTTAATCAAAACAAATCTGTTCGCTCTTGGACAGAAACGCCGCTGGTCAAACGTCCTTGTATTCTCCACGTCCGAACGTCCTTGTATTCTCCACGTCCGAACGTCCTGCAGCCGGTGTGCAGAAGCTGACAGGATGACCGGAGGAGACTCCGTTCCAGGACGGGGTCAGCTTCACACGGCGGTCCGACTGTGAATGCAGCAGGGGCAGCAGTGCAGAGTGTCGTGGATGAAGAGGTCACACTCCACACAGAACACACTGAGGCATGAGGGACAGCTGAAGACCTGAACACACACATGGATCACCGAGGAGTTCAGAAGATACACAAACAATATGTGATTTGTTCTAATCAGTCCAAAACACCAGTAAACACACACAAGTCCTCCTAAAACGAACGTTCTATCAGATGATCAGGTTGATGTGTTTGCTGTGAGAACTCTAGACCATTGACACCAGTTTAGATCCAGCACTAAGCCTGGTTACTCCATGACAAGTGTTGTGTCTCGCTGACGTGGTTGTCAGAGAGTCAGAGATCCTTTGTTGTCATTCCACCACATGAAATTGTGTACACAGGGTCCAGGTTGCATCCAACAATAAAATGTAAAAGAAAAAAAGAACAGTAATAACATCTAAGATTGGCAATTCAAAGACATTGTTCTCTCTCCTTCACCGTTCTGTCTCATCTCCCAACTCTCTACCCTCTCACATGGTTTCCACAGAATTCTGCAACTCCCTGATGTCATATTTCAATGGAAATATTCTTTCAATTTATAAACACCTTGGACCAAATACTGCCCCCAGCATCTATTTTGAACTCCTCCCTCCCTCCCTTTCTGTCTTCTCCCTCCCCTCTGCTGATAACATTGCAGACATTATCAGCAAGTCCAAGTCCTCATCCTGTCAACTTGACCCATTTCCCACAGTTCTTGTTAAATCCTGTCTCCCGTCTCTGCTCCCTATCATCACTAATATCATCCACTCCTCCCTAACCTCTGGCATTGTTCCCACAGCCTTCAAATCTGCTGCCATCACCCCCATCATCAAGAAACCAGGTCTTGACTTCACCAACTTCAATAATCTTCGTCCGATCTCCAATCTGCCCTTCATCTCCAAGATCCTTGAAAAAACTGTTGCTAGTCAACTTCACTCTCACCTGTCCAACAACAACATTTATGAAGAGTTTCAATCTGGTTTTCGCCCCCACCATAGCACCGAAACAGCTCTAGTAAAAATTACTAACGACCTTCTTCTTGCTGCTGACTCTGGTCTTCTGTCCATCCTCATTCTTCTTGATCTAAGTTCTGCCTTCGACACCATCTGTCATTCTATCCTCCTCAACAGACTAACCTCCATTGGCATCTCAGGTACCCCGTTAGACTGGTTCAACTCCTATCTCTCTGACCGCACTCAATTCATTCAGCTTAAATCCTTCCGTTCCCAGTCTTCCCCTGTCTCCACGGGTGTCCCCCAAGGCTCTGTCCTCGGACCCCTCCTCTTCATCATTTACCTCCTTCCTCTAGGTCACATCTTCCGCAAATACGGCGTCCATTTCCACTGTTATGCTGATGACACACAGCTCTACTTGTCATCAAAACCTAACTCCACCCACCCACCCTCCATCCTCACCGACTGTCTCATTGAGCTAAATCACTGGTTTTCTAACAATTTCCTTCAACTAAACAGTAACAAAACAGAAATCATTCTCGTCTGTACCAAAAACTCTATTTCAAAATCAGAACATCTTCTCGTCCCCCTTAACAACTCTCTGCTATCCCCCTCCCCTCAGGTCAAGAGTCTCGGTGTCATCCTCGACACCACTCTCTCCTTCACTTCACACATCAACAATATTACTCGGTCTGCCTATTTCCACCTCCGTAATATTAACCGTCTCCGTCCTTCTCTCACACCCCGCTCCACAGCCATCCTGGTGCACAGTCTTGTGACTTCCCGTATCGATTACTGCAACTCCCTTCTCTACGGCCTCCCCAACAAATCTCTCCACAAGTTACAGATGGTCCAGAACTCAGCTGCCCGTGTCATCACTCAAACCTCCTACTATAACCACATCACTCCTGTCCTGCAGCAGCTCCACTGGCTCCCGGTTAAATCACGCATCATCTTCAAAATTCTACTCCTCACGTTCAAAGCTATCCACAACCTTGCCCCTCCTTATCTATCTGACCTCCTACAAATCTCCATCCCATCACGCTCTCTCAGATCCTCCTCTTTGCTACATCTCCATGTACCCTCTGCCCGCCTCTCCACCATGGGGAGCAGGGCCTTCACCTGCTCTGCCCCTCACCTCTGGAACGCTCTACCGCCAGACCTTCGAAACACCACCTCCCTTTCTCTGTTCAAGACTGCTCTGAAAACACATCTCTTTAGACTAGCTTATCATTAACTCTACTAAATGTATTTTACAAACCGGATTCCAAAAAAGTTGGGGCACTAAACAAATTGTGAATAAAAACTGAATGCAATGATGTGGAGATGGCAAATGTCAATATTTTATTCATAATAGAACATAGATGACAGATCAAAAGTTTAATCTGAGTAAATGTAACATTTTAAAGAAAAAATCATGGCTACGTAGGAGAAGGATCCAGGTACTGAAATGTCCAGCCTGCAGTCCAGATCTTTCACCTATCCTATAGAGAACATTTGGCACATCATAAAGAGGAAGGTGCAACAAAGAAGGCCCAAGACTATTGAACAGTTAGATGCCTGTATGAGACATGAATGGGAGAGCATTCCTATTTCTAAACTTGAGAAACTGGTCTCCTCTGTCCCCAGACGTCTGTTGAGTGTTGGAAGAAGAAGGGGGGATGCCACACAGTGGTAAAAATGGACTTGTCCCAACTTTTTTGGGATTTGTTGACACCATGAAATTTGGAAACAACATATTTTTGCCTTAAAATGATACATTCTCTCAGTTTAAACTTTTGATCTGTGATTTGTGTTCTATTCTGAATAAAATATTACATGTTGGCACCTCCACATCATTGCATTCAATTTATTCACAATTTGTTTAGTGTCCCAACTTTTTTGGAATCCGGTTTGTATATTATTTTGTATTTTACATTCTTTATGTATTTTATATTCCAATTTATTCTCTCGATATCTGCACTGTGCTTGTTGTTTGTTTTTACACAATCTCTGTGATATGTTTCTTGCTGTGAAGTGTCCTTGGTTGTCCTGAAAGGCGCTTTAAAATAAAATTATTATTATTATCATTAATATAATATATGAACTAAGAAAAACATCAACTAAAGATACACTAAGCACTAATAGTATAAAACAATAAAACAATACGGCTAGCAACAGCATGAATGAACAGCAACATGAAACAGATCAGCAGCAACATGAAACAGATCAGCAGCAACATGAAACAGATCAGCAGCAACATGAAACAGATCAGCAGCAACATGAAACAGATCAGCAGCAACATGAAACAGATCAGCAGCAACATGAAACAGATCAGCAGCAACATGAAACAGATCAGCAGCAACATGAAACAGATCAGCAGCAACATGAAACAGATCAGCAGCAACATGAAACAGATCAGCAGCAACATGAAACAGATCAGCAGCAACATGAAACAGATCAGCAGCAACATGAAACAGATCAGCAGCAACATGAAACAGATCAGCAGCAACATGAAACAGATCAGCAGCAACATGAAACAGATCAGCAGCAACATGAAACAGATCAGCAGCAACATGAAACAGATCAGCAGCAACATGAAACAGATCAGCAGCAACATGAAACAGATCAGCAGCAACATGAAACAGATCAGCAGCAACATGAAACAGATCAGCAGCAACATGAAACAGATCAGCAGCAACATGAAACAGATCAGCAGCAACATGAAACAGATCAGCAGCAACATGAAACAGATCAGCAGCAACATGAAACAGATCAGCAGCAACATGAAACAGATCAGCAGCAACATGAAACAGATCAGCAGCAACATGAAACAGATCAGCAGCAACATGAAACAGATCAGCAGCAACATGAAACAGATCAGCAGCAACATGAAACAGATCAGCAGCAACATGAAACAGATCAGCAGCAACATGAAACAGATCAGCAGCAACATGAAACAGATCAGCAGCAACATGAAACAGATCAGCAGCAACATGAAACAGATCAGCAGCAACATGAAACAGATCAGCAGCAACATGAAACAGATCAGCAGCAACATGAAACAGATCAGCAGCAACATGAAACAGATCAGCAGCAACATGAAACAGATCAGCAGCAACATGAAACAGATCAGCAGCAACATGAAACAGATCAGCAGCAACATGAAACAGATCAGCAGCAACATGAAACAGATCAGCAGCAACATGAAACAGATCAGCAGCAACATGAAACAGATCAGAACAGATCAGCAGCAACATGAAACAGATCAGCAGCAACATGAAACAGATCAGCAGCAACATGAAACAGATCAGCAGCAACATGAAACAGATCAGCAGCAACATGAAACAGATCAGCAGCAACGTGAAACAGATCAGCAGCAACATGAAACAGATCAGCAGCAACATGAAACAGATCAGCAGCAACATGAAACAGATCAGCAGCAACATGAAACAGATCAGCAGCAACATGAAACAGATCAGCAGCAACATGAAACAGATCAGCAGCAACATGAAACAGATCAGCAGCAACATGAAACAGATCAGCAGCAACATGAAACAGATCAGCAGCAACATGAAACAGATCAGCAGCAACATGAAACAGATCAGCAGCAACATGAAACAGATCAGCAGCAACATGAAACAGATCAGCAGCAACATGAAACAGATCAGCAGCAACATGAAACAGATCAGCAGCAACATGAAACAGATCAGCAGCAACATGAAACAGATCAGCAGCAACATGAAACAGATCAGCAGCAACATGAAACAGATCAGCAGCAACATGAAACAGATCAGCAGCAACATGAAACAGATCAGCAGCAACATGAAACAGATCAGCAGCAACATGAAACAGATCAGCAGCAACATGAAACAGATCAGCAGCAACATGAAACAGATCAGCAGCAACATGAAACAGATCAGCAGCAACATGAAACAGATCAGCAGCAACATGAAACAGATCAGCAGCAACATGAAACAGATCAGCAGCAACATGAAACAGATCAGCAGCAACATGAAACAGATCAGCAGCAACATGAAACAGATCAGCAGCAACATGAAACAGATCAGCAGCAACATGAAACAGATCAGCAGCAACATGAAACAGATCAGCAGCAACATGAAACAGATCAGCAGCAACATGAAACAGATCAGCAGCAACATGAAACAGATCAGCAGCAACATGAAACAGATCAGCAGCAACATGAAACAGATCAGCAGCAACATGAAACAGATCAGCAGCAACATGAAACAGATCAGCAGCAACATGAAACAGATCAGCAGCAACATGAAACAGATCAACAGCAACATGAAACAGATCAGCAGCAACATGATGCGATTTATTTTTTTCACAGTGATTATCCTAGTTATTTAATCATGAGTCTAACAGCCTCAGGGTAGAAGCTGTTCCTCAGTCTAGTGGTTCTACATTTCATTTTCCTTAACCTCCTTCCTGAAGGGAGTGGGGCAAAAAGTGTGTGTGCTGGGTGAGTGAGGTCTTTCATGATGCAGGTGGCTCTCTTCCTGCATCTGGAGGTGTAGATGTCTGTGATGGTGGGGAGACTGACTCCAACATCTTCTGTGCAGCCTTCACCACTCTCTGCAGAGCTTTTCTTTCTGCAGCTGTGCAGCCTCCATGCCACACGTTGATGCTGGAGCACAGGATGCTCTCCACTGCACACCTGTAGAAGGAGGTGAGGACTGAGCTTCTCAGACCAGCTCGTCTCAGCCGCCTGAGGAAGTAGAGTCTCTGATGAACTTTCTTTTTTCCCATCTGCCTGAAGACCACCATTCACCACCATCATCTCAGTCCCAAAGAGCTCAACAGTGACTGGTCTGAATGACTAGTGGCCAGTGTTCCCTCACACCGATAGTCACTAAATGCTTCAAAAAATTGGTCATGACCCACTCAAATCAAAGTTGGAAGAGCTCATTGAGCAGGGGAAGCAGCTGCAGTGCTGGGTTGAGCACTGTATTGAGCTGTACGCAACCCAAAGTAGAATCACTACCCTTCATGCCATTCCAGACCTACCTGTCATAGATGAGTTAGACACAACACACACTATGGATGGAATTAGTAAATTAGTAATTTCTCTTATTGCCTGCTTTGTGAGTGGGAAGGACTTTGGAAACGATGGATTCATCCACGGCACTCAAAAGCAGGAAACCTGCTCTGCTTAAACCTCTGCATGAACTCCTCTGCCTCTGCTGGGAACAAGGATACATCCCACAGGACATGCGAGATGCAAACAAAATCATTTCATACAGAAACAAGTGATCATAGTGACTGCAACAATTACATGGGTATCTCCCTCCTCAGCGTTGTCAAAAGAAACATTTGTTCGTGTTGTCCTGGCACGTCTGCAGAAATTAGTAAATGGACTGTACTGTACTTATATAGCATCTTTCTATCTTATTGAGATACTCAAAGAGCTTTACACTACAAATTAGACTCCTGAATATTGCCCACGTTCTGGTCCACAGTTTATATGACATATACTCTTCTTTCCATTTCATTCTCTTCCACCATTTGGTCTTCTTCTCTGACTATTTTATTTTTCTCTTCTTCACAACAGTCATTCTACACACAACCATCCGATGCTGTCTGGCCACGCTCTCCCCTGCCACAACCTTACAGTCTCCAATCTCCCTCAGGTTTCCTCTTCTACACAGAATGTAGTCGACCTGTGTACTCCTTCCTCCACTCTTATAGGTCACTCTATGTTCCTCCCTCTTTTGGAAATAGGTATTGACTATAGCCATTTCCATTCTCTTGGCAAAATCCACCACCATCTGTCCTTCCTGGTTTCTTTCCTTGACACCAAACCTACCCATCACTTCCTCATCCCCTCTGTTTCCTTCACCAACATGTCCATTCAGGTCTGCTCCAATCACCACTCTTTCCTCCCTGGGTATACTGTCTCTTTTCATTTTATGTAGATACTTCCAGAATTTCTATTTCTCCTCTACGTCACATCTAACCTGTCAAGCAGAAACATTGATAACATTTAGCATCAGACCTTCTACTTCTACCTTCAGACACATCACCCTATCTGACACTCTTTTCACCTCTACTACATTCTTTGCCACCTCCTCCTTCAGGACCACCCCTACTCCATTTCTCTTTCTATCCACACCATGGTAAAACAGTTTGATCCCTTCTCCAATACTGCGAGCCTTGCTGCCCTTCCACTTGGTCTCTTGCAAGCATAAAACATCTACCTTTCTTCTCTGCATCATGTCAGCCAGCTCTCTACCTTTGCCTGTCATTTCCATACATTTAGAGTTGCTGCCCTCAGTCATACATTTTTGGGTTTTCTCTACTCCCTCCATCTTCTGGCAGGTTTCCCTCCTCGTGGTCTTCAACTAACAGTAGCACAATTTCTGCTGGCACCCTGTTTGTCAACAGCGCCGGTGGTGGTCATTAACCTGAGCATCGACCCATCTGGTATGATGCCACTTGGATGAACTCACATTTGTGTTTGGCAAAAGTGTTTTATACCGGATGCCCTTCCTGACACAACCCTCACTTTGTACCTGGACTTGGGATTGGCACAAAATATACAGTGCTTCCTAGTGGCTAGTTTTGTAACAATAGGAAACTTTACTTACACTTCTCTCTATGAGCTCCGTCTGACATGTCTGGCAGAACCTGAAACCAAAGGCCAACACATGATTCTCTACTGAGTGGAACTCGTTTTGAAAGAGAAAAAAATAAAGTTTTAGAGATGGTACCTGTTCCCCTGAAGCTCCTCTACTGGACGCTCTACAAAATCTTTGAGGGGAAAGAGGTGATGAAAGGATCTGGCCAGGTGGGGAGCAGACACCAAAGTCAAACCTGAGACCCAACAAAGACACAATACTTCAACCCACAAACAATTCATAAAAGAAGCACCTGTACTTTTTCTAGATTCATGAAAGCACAAACAAAATGAATCCTTCCAGTACACGTACCACAGACTTTACACTCCACAGGAAGTTCAGTGTACTTGGCGTGGCACTGTGGACAAAAGTATCCCCTCAGAGACAGATCAGGATTACTGCTGCTGTCCAGATGGCTAGGAGACACACACCAGAGGTAAGATACACACAGGAAACTCACTCCAGTAATACCTCGGGCCTGGTTAGACTATTTTTATTCTTACGACATGCTGAATGACGGTTTGGCATCTTGGTCAGTAAAAGAGGCAACAATGTGCTGAGGGAAACCTGAAGAAACAACAACAACAACAAATCATTAATAAACTTCCAATACCATCCATCCATCCATCCATCTATCCATCCATCCATCCATCCATCATCTTTTTCTTGTTCTGGACTCAGGTCTCTGGGGCAGCAGGGATGTCCAGACATGTCTTTCCTCTTCCAGCTCTTCTGGGAGGACTCCAAGGTGTTCCCAGGCCCAGTGAGACGTAGTCTCTCCAGTGTGTCCAGGCCTGGGTCTTCTTCAGGGTCTCCTCCCAGTCGGACATGCCCAAAGCACCTCCCGAGGGAGGCGCACAGGGAGCATTGGTACCAGATGCCTGAACCACCTCAACTGGTTCCTCTCGATGTGGAGGAGCAGCGGTTCTACTCTGAGTCTCTCCTGATAGCTGAACTTCTCACTCTGTCTCTAAGGGAGAGTCCAGCTGCCCTGCAGAGGAAACTCATTTCAACCTCCTGTATCCACAATCTCATTGTTTCTGTCACTACCAGAGTTCATGACCAGAGCTGAGGGTAGGAACATAGACCGACCAGTGAACAGAGTCTTGCCTTACAGGTCAGCTCCCTCTTCACCACAACGGACCGGCACAGAGTCTGCAATACATCAGACGCTGCACCGATCGGTCAGTCTCACGCTCCATTCTTCCCTCACTCGTGAACAAAACCCAGAGATACTTGAACTCCTCCACTTGAGGTAGAACTTCACCCTCCACCTGAAGAGATGAATCCATCTTTTTCTGACTGAGGACAAGGGCCTCAGATTTGGAGGTGCTGGTTCTCATCCCAGCTGCTTCACACTCGACTGTGAACCACTGCAGTGAGAGCTGAAGATCATGGCACGATGATGCTAACAGGACCACATCATCTGCAAAGAGCAGAGATGAATCCTGAGACCACTGACCTGGACTCCCTCCTCCTCCTGGCTGCACCGAGAACTTCTGTCCATAAAAGTTCTGAACAGAATCAGTGACAATGAGGAGTCCAACTCTCACCCTGAAGGGTCAGACTTACCACTGGTAATGAGAACCAAACTCTCGCACTGCTTGTACAGGGACCGAACAGCCTGTAGCAACGAAGCCCTAATCCCATACTTTCAATACAGCAGATTAGAACTAGTTTACTCAATAAGACAAACATTTGTTTTGAAAAGTCCATAAAAAAAATTAAAGACCAGGAAGGAATACATACATGCTGCCTTTCATGCCAGAGTTGTAGCCATTTTGTTCAAACCTCGTGAATGACACTAAGACTGAACTCATGGTATATTGTGAGATTGTGCTCGCTAATGACTCTGAGATACTACTACACCAAATTTAGCTGCGTATCTATCAAACTGAGATATAACCATTTTGTGTTTGCTAAGGTTGATTAGCAATGGCTGCAATCCTGCAGCATATTAGCTCTCTGTAATGAGTTATGTACATACATCCCATGATTACTTTTTGAGAGTCATTAAAATCTGTGAATTGGTACATGAAAGGTTTTGCTAACAGACAGACAGGATGACTCCAGTGTTTATTAGCAGACTTTGAAAAACAGATTCTGTGCAGCCAGTCTGTTACCCGGAATTTACACTACATGCGTTCCGGCTCCGCCCCGCTCCGCTCCGCAGGTCGCAGCTGAGCGAGTCCAGTTTACACTACCTCCACTCTGCTCAGGTCCGCCTGGATGCGCTGCTCCGAGACGCATGCGCAGGAATTGCGAGATCGCGCGATAAATCAAGTGATAAATAATGAAGTCAGAACAAAACAATTCATTCGGTGGAAGAAGGAGAACAACAGTAGAGACTGCCTCGCTGTTTGATTGTTTTTTGCATTGAGATATGAGCGACAGGACATGGTTTGAGCGACAGGATGTGATCTATTACATTTCAGAATAAAATACTTTTTTTATTTATTTCTTGTATTGCGTTTGTAGGCGTAGTCATAAATGATAGTTTGACAGCATTTTTGTACAAATAAATCCGTATAGAGCTAGGATAGTCCGCCCGTGGTGATTTTATTTTGTAAATACGGATGTTGTGCTCGTTCCTTTTCCTGTTGGTGCGACGTAATCTTCAAAAGTTGACTCCGGCACAGCTCCGGCGTCCGGCAGAAATAGGATGGGATCCTATTTTGACGGACTGCCGTCCGCTCGCCGCCGCCGCCGTGCAGAGCCAGTGTAAACGCTCTCATTGATTATTATGGGTGCGTATTTGCTGCGGAGGTCGGACTGGAGCGGACCGGAGCCGGAACGCATGTAGTGTAATTGGGGGTTAGTGTTTGGGTCAGCTAGTACAGGGGTCGGCAACCTGCAGCTCTTTCATCATTACGCCAAAAATACACTACATGCGGCTCCGCTCCGCCCCGCAGGTCGCAGCTGAGCAAGTCCAGTTTCCACTTCCTCCGCTCAGCTCAGGTCCGCCTGGATGCGCCGCTCCGAGACGCATGCGCGGGAATTGCGAGATCGCGCGATAAATAAGTAAGTCAGAACAAAACAATTAATTCGGTGGAAGAAGGAGAACAACTGTAGATACTGCTGCCTTGATATTCTCTCGTAAATGAGCGACAGGACATGGTTTGAGCAACAGGAAGTGATGTATTACATTTCAGAATAAAATACTTTATTTATTTATTTATTTCTTGTATTGCGTTTGTAGGCGTAGTCATAAATGATAGTTTGACAGCATTTTTGTACAAATAAATCCGTATAGAGCTAGGATTAGTCCGCCCGTGGTGATTTTATTTTGTAAATACGGAAGTTGTGCTCGTTCCTTTTCCTGTTGGTGCGACGTAATCTTCAAAAGTTGACTCCGGCACAGCTCCGGCGTCCGGCAGAAATAGAAAAATTTCTAATTTTGACGGACTGCCGTCCGCTCGCCGCTGCTCGCCGCCGCCGTGCGGAGCCAGTGTAAATTCTGTCATTGATTATAATGGGTGCGTATTTGCTGCGGAGGTCGGACCGGAGCGGGGCGGAGCCGGAACGCATGTAGTGTATTTTTGGTGTTAGACTGCAGCTCCGCGTGGCTTGGGAAAATAAAGTTGTACAAGTATTTAATCAAAGTATATATTACTTGTGTTAGTTCTTTTATTAAAATGTACTTCTAAATTGGACAATTATTGTGATCTTGAAAAATTTCAATGAAATAATATTTTATTATTTTTCGTCCACAGCTCCTTATTTTTTTGTTTATTTGTTTGTTTTTGTTTTTTGAACGTCCAGAGGATCTGACTTAACTTTTTTAGATTTGTTTTTTTAAGAGTTCAAAATGTGTTCATTACTTAAATACATTTTAATTTTATCAGCAGCACTTCATGGATTTCATAAGCAAAACACTATAGGTGTTCATACAAAGCGTAAAGGTAAAAACAAACAACTAAAACTATTTATACAGTGTTATCTTCATTTCAGATGTCAAAAAACATTTGTGGCTTCCAGTATTTTGTTTCCCTGGAAACCAGGTCAAATGGCTCTTTGGGTGTTAAAGGTCACCGACCCCTGAGCTAGTAACACACCACATTTGAGCTCAAAATGAGTAAAACTGTTCAGTTATAACCACGTCTGTGTTCACTGTGTTCAATCCTGTGTATGTCCTGTACATATTGCAGTTCTGACAATAAAGTTGACTTTGACTTGACTAAGGTCAGGTGGCCATCTTAAATTGAGCTACTTTCAAAAATGGATCAGTTATAATTAACTGACTGATAATCTGTAGCCCCTCCCTGGGCTGCCACCTTACCGTGGTGGAGGGGTTTGAGTGTCCCAATGATCCTGTCAGGGGCTTCATGCCCCTAGTAGGGTCACCCAAGGCAGACAGGTCCTAGGTGAGGGACCAGACAAAGTGCAGCCCGAAGACCCCAATGATGAGTACAATAAATGGACAAAATGTTCCCTCGCCCGGACGCGGGTCACCGGGGCCCCACTCTGGAGCCAGGCCCGGAGGTGGGGCACGTTGGCGAGCGCCTGGTGGCCGGGCTTTCACCCATGGAGCTCGGCCGGGCACAGCCCGAAGAGGAGACGTGGGTCCCCCTTCCCATGGGCTCACCACCTATGGGAGGGGCCAAAGGGGTCGGGTGCAATGTGGGATGGGTGGTGGCCGAGGGCGGGGACCCTGGCGGTCTGATCCTCGGCTACAGAAGCTGGCCATTGGGACATGGAATGTCACCTCTCTGGTGGGGAAGGAGCCTGAGCTAGTGTGTGAGGTTGAGAGGTTCCGGCTAGAAATAGTTGGACTCACCTCAACGCATGGCTCTGGCTCTGGAACCAGTTTCCTTGAGAGGGGTTGGACACTCTTCTACTCTGGAGTTGCCCCTGGTGAGAGGCGCCGAGCAGGAGTGGGCATACTTGTTGCCCCCCATCTTGGTGCCTGTACGTTGGGGTTCACCCCGGTGAACGAGAGGGTAGCCTCCCTTCGCCTACGTGTGGGGGGACGGGCTCTGACTGTTGTTTGTGCCTATGCGCCAAACGGCAGCGCAGATTACCCACCCTTTTTGGAGTCCTTGGAGGGGGTATTGGAGAGTGCGCCTCCTGGGGACTCCCTTGTTCTGCTGGGGGACTTCAACGCTCACGTGGGCAATGACAGTGAGACCTGGAGGGGTGTGGTTGGGAGGAACGGCCCCCCTGATCTGAACCCGAGTGGTGTTTTGTTGTTGGACTTCTGTGCTCGTCATGGATTGTCCATAACGAACACCATGTTCAGGCATAAGGGTGTACATATGTGCTCTTGGCACCAGGACACCCTAGGTCGCAGTTCGATGATCGACTTTGTTGTCGTCTCATCTGATCTGCGGCCGCATGTCCTGGACACTCGGGTGAAGAGAGGGGCGGAGCTGTCAACTGACCACTACCTGGTGGTGAGTTGGCTCCGATGGTGGGGGAGGATGCCGGTCAGACCTGGCAGACCCAAACGTATTGTGAGGGTCTGCTGGGAACGTCTGGCAGAGTCTCCCGTAAGACGGAGCTTTAACTCCCACCTCCGGGAGAGCTTTGAACACGTTCCGAGGGAGGCGGGGGACATTGAGTCCGAGTGGGCCATGTTCCGCGCCTCTATTGTCGAGGCAGCTTATCAGAGTTGTGGCCGCAAGGTTGTTGGTGCCTGTCGTGGTGGCAACCCTCGAACCCGGTGGTGGACACCGGCGGTGAGGGATGCTGTCAAGCTGAAGAAGGAGTCCTATTGGGCCTTTTTGGCCTGTGGGACCCCGGAAGCAGCAGATAGGTACCGGCAGTCCAAGCGGCATGCGGCTCGGGTGGTTGCTGAGGCAAAAACTCGGGCGTGGGAGGAGTTCGGAGAGGCCATGGAGAATGACTTCCGTACGGCTTCGAGGCGATTCTGGTCCACCATCCGGCGTCTCAGGGGGGGAAAGCGGTACGCGACCAACAC
>JBBPBX010065698.1:6277-19884 GCA_038048925.1 Garcialebias charrua | reverse complement strand
TTTCTAAGTGATAACTGACCTGCTAAATATAAGCAAAGTAAAAAAAAAAAAATCATTTATTGTTTTAAGGGTTATAACTGTTATAGAACTTGCTAAATGGTTTCAGTTTTTTTTTGTTTATCTCTTATTGAAGAAATGTCATGGTTTTCTAAGGTTTAAACTATTTATTTGTTTAATCTTTTTTAAATTTTATTTCTATGGGCAAAGCAGGTATTTTATTTATTCATTATGATAAAATACAGTATAACAAATATTTCATAATTATGAATAATTATGAAATGGAACATTTCTGTTAACTTTCCTGAAACTTTTTATGGGGAGATAACAATATTGGAAACTAACTGGAACTAATATTGGAAATATATATATATGTTATAAATACAGTATTATAAAGTAGAAACACTTTTGTGGAAATTATGGGATTACATTGAAATAAACTGGATTTTGGGTGGATTTTAAATAAACTACATATAGAAATAACTTTTTTGTTTTTGTCAGGGCAGATGATGAGTTTGACTCAGAATTTATAAAATAAACTAATTTAATTACCTAATTTGCATCTATTGACATGACTGACACAACTGTTAGAGAACAATGCATGTTTTTATTTTATTTTATTTTATTTTATATATATATTTTTATTAGGAGAAGAAAAAATAGATACAAGCAAACACAATATTAGTTATCCATAACATAATATACCATGTAGTACATAACTTCTTCATAACATCAAATAAGAACATCAACACAAATCCAAGTAAACAAGATATCTCCTATTAATATTTTTCTTTTTCTTACATGATTTAACAAAATACAACAAATACACACTTAAAGAAAAAAAATAACTAAATAATTAATTAAATAAAAAAAATAAAAAAAATAGAAGTGGAGAAAGAGAAAAAAAAATAAAAATAATAATAATAATAAAATAAAATGTGGGGTATTACAATCAATCCAGATGGGGATATTTCAATCAATCCAGATGAAGAGAATGAAGAGCGTGAAAAAATGTCATGAAAGGACTCCATATTTTATAAAATTTTGCGGAATTGCCTTTAATTGAATATCTAATCATCTCCAATTTTAGAAAAGACATGGTATCTTTTAGCCACTGCCCAGTAGATGGTGGTTTAGTTGATTTCCAATGAAAAAGAAGACGGCGTCTTGCCAATAAGGAAGTAAATGATAAAATATTCAATTGATCCGAAGTGAACTGTTTATAATTAACTGGAAGCCCAAATATCGCAACATGGGTGTAGTGATATAGGCCTCTGTCTTGACCTTCAAGTACACCTCTCCACATCTCTCTGAAACTCTAAGTGTTACACCTTCTTGAAGCTCTCAAGGAGACAGATGGACACTTATATATTTTAACAATTATTATGAATTAATGGACACTAATTAATCAGATTGAACTTTCTCTTTAATGTGTGTTAATTCAGAATTGATCTACAGTATATTTTTGTCATTTTTAATGATGATCTGTTACTTTCATGAGCTTTGGCCTTCTACTGGTTTTATTTCTGCAAAGCAAGCAAGACTCTGTCGCTAAGGCAGAAGTCAGGGTAAGAGCTGTTCTCTTGCAGCCTTCTCTGTTTTGTCTATGAAGTTAGCCATAACATTTTCTGTGCTTGCAAGCAGGCCACCTGGCTGTTTATGTAAACAGTTTTCCTGTTGTCCGTCAAGAGACTTTCTGCCTATGGGATCATACTTCCATCTTTTATTTTGTTAACCAGCCTGTAGCCGTTGAGGAGGTGGGGAGACCCCACCTCCCCCATATAATGGGCACTTCCTATTTGGAAGTTAGAGTTTGGAGGAGAACGAACGGTCAACCTGCGTCTCTCCTCTCTGAAAGCTTGAGACGTCCCGGTCAGGTGTCAACGACCCACGTCTCAGCGGGGATCATAGTAAAGCCTTACTTTGATCCATTCACTCTCCTTTCTGGAAGAATTTGTTTTCTAAAGTTTTATTTTGAAAGTCAGTCTGTGCGCTCGACCGTTGGTCCCTGCCGAGGGAGGCGAGTTCCTCGTATCGTGAATCAGCACACTCACGCTGAAGTCCAACTGGACGGCCACTGGACAAACCCATCCACGTGTGTGTCCACAAACTTCTCCACTCTTGTCTCCAAGAGACGAACCTCCAACAGGTAAAGAGCCGTGGTGTGTTTGAACGTGCGGGAGCCCAGCAATCTGCTCGTGTGGGGGAAACGGTGTCACCTAGTCTGGTTCAAAGTAAACAACTTTAGCTTAACTTAGCTCCAGAACTCCTTCCTCCTATTTCTTATTTTTCATAAGCTATTAATCTGTCAAGTAATGTGCCAACAGTTAAGTTTTAATTGTCTGTTTGTTTTAATTTGAATTCTTGTCAACGTAGTTATTAAATCAGAGCTAATATCGATACAAATGTTTAATGTAATTCTTGTGATAGTTTCAATAAAAGGTCTATTTTTTGGTAGACCAACATAAATTGAAGTCTAAGCGTGAAATTACATTTCTGGCTAATCACATCGTTAGATTTGTTGATTTATTCTGAAAAAGTTGAGACCCCGTGAACTTGGTGGCAAGTTTGTGCAGATAAAAGTCTGCTCATACCTGCACGTCTAAACTATAGGTAAGTCAGTAAACTGACTAATAACTCCTATATTGTTACATGGGGTGAGGGTTCAATGACCATAGAGAGAATCTTTGACATTGTATCAAAGTAATTCTGCCAAAAACTATGAAGTGATGCACAGGAATAAAACATGTGAGTTAAATTACAAGAAGGTGCATGACATTTATCACATTTGTCAGAAACGGAAGGGAAGAATTGCGACAGGCGAGTTTTGGAGAAATGAACCCTAAAAAGAACTTTAAACTGTATAAGCGAAAGTCGAGCACAGATTGAACTTGAATGAATGTTCTTAAGAGCATCATTCCACCAATCCTCTCCCAAATTTAGACCCAGTTCGAGCTCCCAAGCCGCCTTGATCTTGGTAATGGGTGAAGAATCTAAAGAAAGAATTTCATTATAAACTTTAGAGATATATGACTTTTGAAGAGGATCCCAACTCAGAAACATCTCCCATTGCAAGTTCTGCGGCTTGGAAGGGAAATCAGAAAACAGAGTCTTAGCACAATGTCTAATTTGAAAATAACGAAATAGATGAGAAGGAGGGAGATGAAATTCAACTGAGAGGTCCGTAAAAGTGGAAAAGATACCTTCTTTATAGAGGTCATTAAAACATATCAGCCCTTTATTACCCCATAATAAAAATGCTGAATCTGTGAGTGCTGGTTGAAATAAGTGATTTTTCAGTAAAGGAGTAAGTGTAGATGCTGAATTAAATTTGAAGTGCCTCCTAAACTGACACCAAATTTTTAAAACAGAGCGAACTACTGGATTGTTAGTGAAACGAGACAAGTTAGATGTAGTAGGAGAAGTAAGAAGAGCACTTAATGAGGACTGGGAGCAGGATAATGACTCCAACTTGCACCATGGGAAGTCAAAAGATCCAAACCAATATGAAATCTTGTGAATATGGGCCGCCCAATAATAAAGCTGAAAATTAGGAAGTGACAATCCACCATTGAATTTGCATCTATGCAGTGTGGTTTTGCTGATTCTGGGTGATTTTCCACACCATATAAAGCCAGAAATAACTTGATCTAGTGTTTTAAAGAAATGTTTTGGCAGAAATAGTGGGAGAGAATTGAAGAAAAACAAGAATCTGGGTAAGACATTCATTTTAATTACATTGATTCTACCTATAAGTGAGAGAGGCAAACTATTCCATCTTTGGAGGTCCAATTTAATTTTAGAAATTAAAGGCAAAAAATTAGCATCAAAAAGAGAACTTAATGATCTTGTTACATTAACACCCAGATACTTAAAACCAGAGCTGCTCAATTTAAATGGTATGTCACAGTTCAAAAGCTTTAATGCAGCTGCGTTAATTGGATAACATTCACTTTTAGCAATATTTACTTTATAACCAGAAAATGATCCAAATCTCTGAAAAGCAGATAAAATTGATGAAATTGAAAGAGTAGGATTTGAAACATATAACAGTAAATCATCAGCATAAAGAGATAGTTTGAATTCAGAACCTAATCGGGAAAGCCCAGTAAAAATGTTAGATGTCCTTAAAAAAATTGAAAGCGGCTCAATGGCCAGAGCAAACAATAGGGGGGATAATGGACATCCTTGTCTTGTGCCACGAAAAAGTCTAAAAAAACTAGATTGAATACCATTAGAAGAGACACTAGCATGAGGAGAAATATAGAACAGACGTATCCAAGAAATAAATGCATCACCCAATCCAAACTTCCTTAAAACTGCAAATAAATAATCCCATTCAACTCTGTCAAACGCTTTCTCAGCGTCAATCGAGATAACTACTTCAGGTGTTTCAGTAGTGGTTTTGGAATAAATAATGTTTAAAAGTGTACGGATATTAAAAAATAGTTGTCTCCCCTTAACAAATCCAGTTTGTTCATGTGAAACAATAGTTGGAACTATATTTTCAAGACGACAAGCCAAAGCCTTAGCAAGAATCTTAGCATCTACATTTATTAAAGATAAAGGTCTATATGAACTACAAAGATTAGGATCTTTATCTTTTTTTAAGAGGAGACTAATAGAGGCTTGTGTTAAAGTATGGGGGAGATTACCCTTTTGTAATGATTCGATGTATACAGCATGAAGTATCGGAAAAAGCCTGTCCTGGAATTTTTTTAAAAATTCAACAGGAAATCCATCTGGACCAGGAGCTTTGTTGCTTTGCATGTTTTTCAGGGCAGTGACAATCTCCTCAATGGATAAAGGCAAATCAAGTTCCCTAGCAACATTTGAATTTATCACAGGAAACTTGAGACTATCAAGAAACTGATTCATTTCATTAGGATTAGATGGAAATTGAGATTTAAATAACGAAGAATAAAATGACTGAAAAACTGAATTAATAGTAGTGGGATCGTGATGCAAAGTGCCTGATGAGTCCATTATCTGTGGGATCATCTGCGAAGCTGCCCGACGACGCAGCTGATGAGCGAGTAATCGGTTAGCCTTATCACCATGTTCATAATAAGTAGAACGTGATCGTAAAAGAAGACGCTCTGCCTCATTGGTGGTGATAAGATCAAATTTAGTTTGTAAGTCAACCCGCTGTTTAAATAAACTAGGTGAGGGAGAGTCAGCAATTTGTTGATCAAGATTAGTAATATTAGCACTCAGTTCTAGCAATTTCGCCTTACGCATCTTAATCAAATGGGCGGAATATGAAATTATTTGCCCTCGTAAAAACGCTTTTAGTGATTCCCATAGTAAAGAATATGAGATTGGATCATTCTCGTTTTGGTTTATTGTAATGAAATCATCAATTTGAGCTGAAATAAATGTATTAAACTTTTCATCTGAAAGAAGAAGGGGGTTGAATCTCCAAGGTGTGACATACCGATGTTGAAAAGCAAACTTAATATCTAATGAAAGAGGAGCATGATCAGAAATTACAATAGGATGATAATCAACAGATAGAACATTTGGTAACAGCTTAGTGTCAACAAAAAAATAATCAATACGAGAGAAAGACTGATGTAAATGGGAAAAAAAAGAAAATTTCTTGATTTGGGGATTATAAAATCTCCAAGGATCAACACATCCATTTTTTGACATAAAATCCGAAAGTGATCTAGCCATTAATGATGGAACCAATCTGCGTGGGTGAGACCTATCTAAATTGGGGTCGGTGACACAGTTCATATCCCCGCCTACTATGACGAAATTATTGTCTAAAGAAGGAAGAGATTCAAATAGTTTATTCATAAATCTTGGATCATCAAAATTAGGAGCATATATATTAACTAGCAGAACTGGGATATGAAATAAAGTACCAGAAACGATTAAATATCTGCCGTTTTTATCTGATATAACTTTAGAAGCTGAGAAATGAATAGATTTACCAACTAAAATAGCAACCCCCCTGGCTTTAGAATTGAAATTTGAATGAAACACCTGAGAAACCCAAGAACATTTTAGCCTGACCTGATCTTTGATACGCATATGGGTTTCCTGTAAAAACACTAGATCAGCTTTGAGACGTTTCAAATGGGCAAAATTTTTTGACCTCTTAAGTGGGCTGCCCATACCTTTAATATTCCAGCTCAAAAATCTCACAGAAGAGCCCATTTGTGGAATATTCACATTATTATCATTAGACATATTTCAAATGAATTGGAAAAAAAGGCACAAAAACAATCTGAATATAATGCAATGCTCCCCACACAAAACAAAAGACACACACCCAAAAAAAAAAAGAGAATAAAATAAAACAAATAAACACCCCCCACCACCCCCCTCCCCACAGCACTTACAACGACCCCATCCCCAAACGATGGAGAACCCAGTGCAGACTCCAGACGGAGTCAAATCTCTAAAGTTTATGCTTACGGTTTGTAGCAACGTAGTAGCAGAAAAGCTGCAGTTTGAGCTCCCACAAGCTCATCAGGATTCATCAATGTGGCACATCTTTGGAAAGTTTTAAGTCTTCAGTGAGTTGATGAAGACAGTGGCCTCTTCTGGTGAAGTAAACTCCCTCTCTGTGCCGTTGTGTGTGACCCGAAGTCGCGCTGGGTAGAGCAGTCCAAAACGGATCCCAGGAATCTCACGCAGCTGACGGCGAACATCATTAAAGGCGGCGCGTGCACGTGCCGTCCTCGGCGTGTGGTCAGGGAAAACAGACAAACGTGTGTCACCCATCATGATCCGCTGCTGGGTCCTGGCTCGTCGCAATATATCCATACAGTCAGAAAGATAATGCAGGCGAACAATTATAGGACGAGGTCTCTCACCAGATTTAGGTTTTGGTTGGGAAGTGCGATGGGCGTGGTCCACCAGCGGCTCCTTCTCCAGCTGAAACGCATCTTTAAGCAACGTGGAAACAGATGTAGATGAAATGGAGAAATCTTCAGAAATTCCTATCAGCCGCAAATTATTGCGACGAGATCTGGCTTCAAGTTCATCACATTTAGTGTCCAGTCTTTTAAAGTCAGCGGACAGCTGTTCCACTGTAGCCTGCAGGGAGGTGATGTCATCGGAGCATGTGGAGCATGACGTCTCCAGCGCGCCCACGGTGTCCTTCAACGCACGCACATCCAGCTGAATGGTTGAAATACTGCTGGTTAATTCCGACTTCACTGCGAGGAGCTCAGCTTTTATATTCGATAAGTTTTCAGTAAAAGCTGCTTGGAGTTCTGTCTTGAAAATAGCTGCCATTTCAACCCGCAGAGCTGACAGCAGCTCGGCTTTGAAAGCAGCAGAGGTAGAGCTGTCAGAGTGCTCCTCCGTGCAGGAGGGTGTGTCAGCGCGTGGTGGAGACGCCGACTTCTGTGCAGATGATTTAAGTTTCGGAGGCATCTTGGTTAAAAAGCCGACACTTGAGACTTGAGACGGGTTATAATAGCGGGCAAAAAAGAATAAATACTGAGAAGACGTGTTAAACCATCAAAAATGTGCCAAAAAAATAGCAATTATTAGTTGCTGCGGGAGCTCAGCTTGAACGCGTCCTACCCTGTCATTCGCTCAACCGGAAGTCTTATTTTTTCAGAACAATGCATGTTGAACATATTTACAGTTCTCTTGTTTTGTTGTTGTGTAATTTTTAAAAATTAATTAATGCTCTGATTTCACATTACATTTTGAATACATTTATTCAATGTATTTGATTAAAAATGGTGTGTGTGTGTGTTCATAAGAAGATTAAGGTTTTAAAGAATACCAGATTGGTTATTTTATTCTAAAAAACAAATAACCCAAAAACTGAGCAGAAGTATGTGCATTAATACAATACAATACAACTTTATTTATAAAGCACTTTAAAACAACACCGTTGGCCAAAGTGTTGTACACTAACACAGACAAGCATCCATCCATCCATCTTCTTCCGCTTATCCGGGGTCGGGTCGCGGGGGTAGCAGCCTAAGTAGGGAGGCCCAGACTTCCCTCTCCCCAGCCACTTGGAGCAGCTCCTCTGGGGGAATCCCAAGGCGTTCCCAGGCCAGCCGAGAAACATAGTCCCTCCAGCGTGTCCTGGGTCTTCCTCTGGGTCTCCTCCCGGTGGGACATGCCCGGAACACCTCACCAGGGAGGCGTCCAGGAGGCATCCTAACCAGATGCCCGAGCCACCTCAACTGGCTCCTCTCGATGTGGAGAAGCAGCGGCTCTACTCCGAGTCCCTCCCGGATGACTGAGCTTCTCACCCTATCTCTAAGGGAGAGTCCAGCCACCCTGCGGAGAAAACTCATTTCAGCCGCTTGTATCCGAGATCTTGTTCTTTCGGTCATAACCCAAAGCTCATGACCATAGATGAGGGTGGGAACGTAGATCGATCGGTAAATTGAGAGCTTTGCCTTTTGACTCAGCTCTCTCTTCACCACGACAGACCGGTACAGCGCCCGCTTCACTGCGGACGCTGCACCTATCCGCCTATCGATCTCACGCTCCAGTTTTCCCTCATTCGTGAACAAGATCCCGAGATACTTAAACTCCTCCACTTGGGGCAGGACCTCTTCCCCGACCCGGGGAGGGCATGCTACCCTTTTCCGGCTCAAGACAAGCATACAACTATAAACTCAACAAATACCATAAAAGTGTTGTATTACCAGATCAAACAGCAAACAGTAAAAACTATAAAACAAAAACTTAAAAACCATAAAACCAACATTTCAAGCTGTGTTAAACGCCAAAGAGAAAAAATGTGTCTTCAGAGCAGATTTGAAAACAGGAAGTGAGTCAGTTTGTCTGACGTGCAAAGGCAGCTCGTTCCACAGTTTAGGGGCAGCGACTGAGAATGCTCGGTCACCTCTCAGCCTCCTGTTGGACTTTGGGACGACCAACAGCAGCTGATCTGCTGACCTCAGAGAGCGTGAGGGAATGTACGGCTGGAGAAGGTCGGACAGATACTGTGGGGCGAGACCATGAAGACATTTGAATACAAACAAAAGAACCTTAAAATTAATCCGGAAACAAACTGGGAGCCAGTGTAGTGATTTTAAGACAGGGGTGATGTGCTCTCGTTTCCTGGTACCAGTTAAAAGGCGAGCAGCAGAATTCTGAACCAGTTGAAGTCGGGTCAGTAATGACTGGCTCAGACCGACGTAAAGTGAATTGCAATAGTCCAGACGAGTTGTAATGAATGCATGGATTAAAATCTCAAAATGATGTTGTGACAGAAATTGTTTCACTTTGGCCAGTTGTCTCAGGTGATAAAAGCTGGACTTGACCACAGATTTAATCTGAGCATCCAGTTTAAAATCACTGTCCAGCCTTACACCCAGGTTAGTTGCTGTCTCAGTCAGATGTTGTGTTAAAGGACCCAGATCAGCATGAACAGTGGAACCCTCACTGGGCTTAAATAACAGGACCTCAGTCTTTTTCTCATTAAAATGTAAAAAGCTGTGTGACATCCATGCTCTGACTTCAGCCATACAATCCAGAAGTTGGTTCAGGGAGTATTGTTTACCTTGTTGCAGCGGAACATAAATTTGGCTGTCATCGGCGTAAAAATGAAAAGGAATACCATGTTTCCGGAGAATATGTCCCAGAGGTAGTAAATATAGGGAAAACAGAAGGGGGCCAAGTATAGATCCCTGAGGTACTCCACATGTGAGAGGTGTTACATTAATATTTTATATTCTACTTTTGGTAGTGTTAAAAATTAAGGAGGTATAGTTTGCTTTATAAAGGAGACGAACCGTTATTTATTTTAGTTTACGGTAACATTATTTGTCTTAGTATTCATAAAACTGGAGGGTTTTATTTCTACAGATTCAGTAACAGAATTAAAAACGTTGGTTGTCATTTAGAAGAAAATTATGCTTTTTTTAATTTATTTTTTAATTGTTAATGTTTATTTTTTTAAGTTAAAAAGAGAAAATTTCATTTTCACTAGAATAAAATATGTTTTTAACGCTGTCAGTTATAGTCTGTAGGGGTACAATAAGAATCATCCAGGATTGGACATGTTGAGTCAGAGTTTTCCAGAAATGGGAATCCACCTTTAAAAACTGATGCGTGTTTATTGTGTTTGTTTTGTAACTTTTTTTTCACGTTTCCAGGCGTGTTGAGGAGGTGGCGTGGTTTCCAGGTCTGCCGCCGCGCCGCCAGCTCACCTATCAGGCCAAACAAACCATCAGCAGAGAGATGGAGCGGGAGAAGATGAGGAGAGCCGAGCAGATGATGCTGCAGCGAAACCCCGTCACGGTGAGGCGTCCAACGGGTCGAGGGTTGACAGAACACGGTGCGGTCTTTCAGGCTTGTTGGTGTTAATGATCTGCGTTGTGACTTATGTTGCAGAAAGAGGAAGGAAAGAAGAGTGCTGGTCCAAAACCGAACAGAAACCATCAGCAGAGGCTGGAGAACATTGTCAAACAAACCACAGTGGAGATCAGGGTGAGACACAAAATACAATGTTGTTGTTTTTTTTTACACTTACTGGTGGATGTTTTCTCACCCAACCTGTTTATTTTCGGGAAATGTGTGGCTTATTTGCTGGCAGCTGAAACTTGCTCCAGATAAAAATAAACTGGGCTGTGGATGTTTGAAAAGTGTTCATCGGCTTCAGAGTACTGTAGGTGCAAACATTCAGGAATCAAACAAAAGGATTACAGTATTTTGTGATAACAGAAATGTGAATTTAAACTGAATTGATAATTATTTTTAGCAGGCCATGTTAGTCTCACACTTGATGGATTACTGCAGCAATGTGGCGTGGCATGGAGTCGACCAGTCTGTGGCACTGCTCAGGTGTTATGAGAGTCCAGGTTGTTCTGATAGTGGCCTTCAGCTCTTCTGAATTGTTGGTTCTGGTCCATCACATCTTCCTCTTCACAATACCCCATAGATTTTCTTTGGGGTTAAGGTCAGGAGAATCTGCTGGCCAGTTAAGAACAGAGATGTACCATGGTCCTTAAACCAGGTACTGGTAGCTTTGACACTGTGTGCAGGTGCCAAGTCCTGTTGGAAAATGGAATCTGCATCTCCATAAAGTTGGTCAGCAGCAGGAAGCATGAAGTCTCTAAAACTTCCTGGTAGATGGCTGTGTTGACCTTGGACCTCAGAAAACACAGTGGACCAACACCAGCAGATGACATGGCACCTCAAATCATCACTGACTGTGGAAACTTGACACTGGACCTCAAACAACATGGATTCTATCTTCTCTCTTCCTTCAGACTCTGGGACCTTGATTTCCAAAGGAAATGCAAAATTTACTTTGATCAGAGAACATGACTATGGACCCCTCAGCAGCAGACCCAGGCAAGAAGCTTCTGGTTCTGTCGCTTGTTCAAGAGTGGCTTGACACAAGGAATGCAACAACTGAGACCCTTGTCTTGCAAACAGATGTGTGTGGTGGTTCTTGAAGCACTGACTCCAGCTGAATTCCACTCTTTGTGAATCTCCCCCACATTTTGGAACCTGTTTTGTTTCACCATCTTCTCCAGAGTGCTGTTATCTCTATTGCTTTTACACTTTTTTCTACCATATCGTTTCCTTCCCTTCGCCTCTCTATTCATTCTCTATTGCTGGCTGTTCACAAACCTCTGAACAGCCAGTCTCTTTAGCAGTGTCAATTGTCGCCTTTTAGACAACTGTCAAGTCAGCAGTCTTCCCCATGATTGTGTTGCCTACAGAACTACACTGAGAGACAATTTAAAGGCCTTTGCAAGTGTTTTGAGGTAATTAGCTGAACCAACAAAGTCCATGCTCGATAATCCAGGTACAGTATACAATCCAACAATTTTCAGTCAGGTCATCTGGACAGTTTCTTTTTCTTTTTTTGTGCTGAAACGTTTCACCTTCCATCCAGAAGGCTTCTTCAGTCAAGGAAACACACAACACAAAACTGATTCTTCCTCCAACAGCTTACTCCAAAGTGGAACAAACCAGTTACCGGTATGTTGGTGCTAAGATGGTCTCTTTGGCACGCCCCCTCTTCCAGTGCCGGCCCTCTCCCTCATCTCCCTAGCTGATTATTGAACCTTTTCAAAATACAGTACAGTATTCAAATTTTTGGAGCTACTGAATTTGGGGTTTTCATTAGTTGTCAGTTATAATCATCAACATTAAAAGAAATAAACATTTGAAATATATTAGTCTGTGTATAATGAATGAATAAAATATACAAGTTTCACTTTTTGAATGGAATTACTGAAATCGATCAACTTGTTCACGATATTCTAATTTTATGACCAGCACCTGTACTATTTTTTTGTCTATTTTGCCACCTGTTCATTTATTTGCTGCTGTCTGTAGGCATGAGACATGAGTTTTAAAATTTGGCTGTGCAAAGCACAGCTGCATATCTAGTTGTGAACACTCGTATTTCAATGGGATTTCATCCAAAAAAAATTGCGCAATTTATAATCACCAACTTTTCTCCAATGATCAGATGTGATGCTTGCTTTAAGCATAGGTTGTTAGTGCATTAATGAAGAGTGTCGTTAGGGCATTAAAGGTGCAGTTTCTGTAGTGCAGTCTGTAAGTTTTCTAAAAATATATTTTTAACATATTTCTTCACTCTGTCACTATCTCCTGACAGACTGATGTTAGACAAAGTAATCTCTGAAAAAAACTATAGTCCCCTTGCTTCTCCAGGTGGTAAATAAGAATTTCTAAAAAGCCACAGTGACCCGCCGTTAACCAGCCAATAAAAACAGAGCTTCTCACTTCTCATGCTCCTAACCCACTTTCTCGTTCAAAGTATTGCAAAGCGATGCAAAACTGTTTTGTATGTGACACAAATGTATTAAATTCCCCTTCTTCATCCCTGATCTGGACTTTTCTTTTGTTTTTTTTGCCAAAAGTCAAGTGATCGCTTCCTCCTCCGCTGACTCCATGACTGAAACAATGAGGAAATGAATGAATTTGTCACGAGCGAATTAAACTCGGGTTCAACGTGGCTGCGCGAGGCTCAGCAGATTTCATGGTGTTCTGGTGTGCTGGACCAGCGCTCCATGTTTTTATTTTATTTTTTAGAACGTTTTATTAACATATAAACACAGAACTTCGCAGCGGCTGCAACAGGACATGCAGTGGAGGCGGAGCATTCGGAAGCAGAGCTGAATTTCAGCAGAGCAATGGGGAGCAGAGCCATGGCTCTGAGGGGGAGAGATCAGAACGCTTTCCCTGTTGAAAATTTTTCTAAGTGCTGCGTTCTACAGAAACTGCAGAGTGCACCTTTAATGAAGAGTGTCGTTAGGGCGTTAATGACAGAACAGGTAAAGGGGAACAAGAAACATCTGGGTTCATCATATCTCACGTTATTGTTGCCATATTCAACCATCTTGTAATGTTTTCAGGTTACCATGCAGTGTTGCTGAGTGCATTAAGAACTGGGGTTGTGTGTTTCTGGTAACAAGCCTCCCACAGAGTGTGTGTTAATCAGAACTAGAAGAAGCAGAATTATCAGAACCTCTATGAGAGATCTCGAGTGATGTTACCGTTCAGGAGTAAAATGATTTGGGCTCTGGGGAGGGGGTGGGGCAGAAATCAGGACGATGAAAAACTACAGTCCCTTATGGTGAAACTTAGAAATTAGGCTAATAAGAGAGGTGTGTGTGTGTGTGTGGGGG
>JBBPBX010065697.1:3452-19884 GCA_038048925.1 Garcialebias charrua | reverse complement strand
ACAGACCAATCAGGAAACAGTCCAGTACATCAAGAATCTGATCAGTAAGAACCTGTCTGCAGAGAAAAGCATCAATCTGTTCCACTGTCTGAATGAACTGAATGATGGTTCTCTAGTGGAGGAGATCCAACAGTCTCTGAGTTCAGGAAGTCTCTCCCCAGAAGAACTGTCTCCTGCTCACTGGTCAGCTCTGGTCTTCATCTTACTGTCATCTGGAAAAGATCTGGATGTGTTTGACCTGAAGAAATATTCTGCTAAGAAGGAACATCTTCTGAAGCTGCTGCCAGTTCTCAAAGCCTCCAACAAAGCTCTGTAACCCAGCTAACATTGAACGTTCAGACAATGTCCTCTGACCGTTGTCATCAACGTCCTCTGAACGTTTGCAGAAAACGTTCACTGAACGTCCAAATGAAACTCCATAAAACGTTCAGAGAACGTCCCCTGAATGTTCAGAAACTGTCCCCCGAACGTTCAGAGAACGTCCCCTGAATGTTCAGAAACTGTCCCCTGAACGTTCAGACAACGTCCTCTGAACGTTGTCATCAACGTCCTCTGAACGTTTGCAGAAAACGTTCACTGAACGTCCAAATGAAACTCCATAAAACGTTCAGAGAACGTCCCCTGAATGTTCAGAAACTGTCCCCCGAACGTTCAGACAACGTCCCCTGAATGTTCAGAAACTGTCCCCTGAACGTTCAGACAACGTCCTCTGAACGTTGTCATCAACGTCCTCTGAACGTTTGCAGAAAACGTTCACTGAACGTCCAAATGAAACTCCATAAAACGTTCAGAGAACGTCCCCTGAATGTTCAGAAACTATCCCCCGAATGTTCAGACAACGTCCCCTGAATGTTCAGAAACTGTCCCCTGAATGTTCAGAAACTGTCCCCTGAATGTTCAGAAACTGTCCCCTGAATGTTCAGAAACTGTCCCCTGAATGTTCAGAAACTGTCCCTTCAACGTTCAGACAACACAAACTTTTCAAGTTCCCAATCCACAGTTTTAAATTGAGATTTATTAGTGGAATCATGATGATATGTAGTTGTGCAAATAACTCTTGGCTATGAATTAATTCTACAGTACTAACATTAAAAATAACAGAGTCGAAAGTTATGATAAAAGAATCAGTTTATTACACATAAAGGCATCAGTATCATAATATAAAACAAATCCGTATATGAATAAAAAAAATGCATAACTGGCATCAGTTGTAACAAAATAGGTACAAAAATAGGTACAAAAAGAATCTGTACATGCTATGCATATGAAAAATATAATGCATCTACTTCAAAACTGCGTTGAGGCAAACAAAGCTAGGAACCACATTTGACCATCCATTGTGCAGCAGGAAACATGGTCCTAGAAACCGTTGGATTAAGGTTTACAAATCACTCCTTACATTTTTCCTTTATCCTCTTTAACATAAATTAAAGGATTAACAGAACAGCATAACACATAAAATGGAAAAGTCCACCTTTGGTACCTTTAAAAAAAACAAAAGCTTTAGAATTACATTGGAGGGAGCTTATCAGCTGGTGGCAAAACAAAATGTACCAGTACACAAACAAATCTAAAAGTACACAGCTCACATATAGCTTCTGTACTTAAAGCTTCAGTATGTAGCTTTTATTATAAACATATTTCTTCACTCTGTCACTACCTCCTGACAGACTGATGTTAGCCAGGTAATCTCTGAAAAAAAAAAAAAAAATATTGTCCCCTTGCTTCTCCAGGTGGTAAATAAGCATTTCTAAAAAGAAAAGGTGACCCGCCATTTTCCAGCCAATAAAAACAGAGTTTGTAACCAGCCAATAAAAACAGAGCTTGAATTTGAATCAGCCAATAAAAACAGAGCTTGAATTTGAATTTCAGCAGGGCCAGGAGGAGCAGAGCCATATATGGCTCTGAGGGGGAGGGATCAGAATGCTTTGCCTGTTGAAAATATTTCTAAGTGCTCCAGTTCTACAGAAACTGCAGACTGAACCTTTAACATTAATTTTTTTTTTAATTAACATGCCTTCATTTTTCTTTTGGATTTATAGCTGAACTAGCAACACTGGCAGTAACACGAGAAATATGAAAGCTACATAAAATTACAGTCCCACCACAAATATGTTTAAAAAGTGTGCTGGTCATAATATTTTAAATAAGTTGATTTATTTCAGTAATTCCATTCAAAAAGTGAAACTTTCATTAAACTGATTTCAAGTTTATTTCTTTTAATGCTGATAATTAAAACCAACAACTAATGACAACCCTAAATTTAGTACCTCAGAAAATTAGACTATTACTTGAGATTAATTTAAAAAAATGTTTATAAATGTTGGCCAACTGAGAACTATGAACATGAAATGTACAATATGTACATCTTTGAATACTTAGTTGGGGGTCCTTTTGCAAGGACCATGGTACCATGTTCATACTTTTCAGTTGGCCAACATCTATAAAAATCCTTTTTTTTTTTTCAAGTAATGTAATTTTCTGTTACCGGTAATGAATTTGGGCTTTTCATTAGTTGTCAGTTATAATCATCAACATTAAGATTTTTTTTTAAAATATATCAGTCTGTGTGAATGAATATAATATACAAGTTTTACTTTTTGAATGGAATTACTGAAATAAATAAACTTTTTCATATTCTAATTTTATGACCAGCACCTGTATTTGCATCTCTCCCCCCAAAAAATGTGTTCCTCAGTTCTGTGTGAGCCCGTGTCCTCCACTTCTTTGTGGCACATTTTAAATGTCCTGTGTGACCCTCCACCTCCACTTCTTGTGGTGCATTAAATGTCCAGTGTCCACTTCTTTGTGGTGCATTAAATGTCCAGTGTGAAAGCCTCACCTCCACTTCTTTGTGGTGCATTAAATGTCCAGTGTCCACTTCTTTGTGGTGCATTAAATGTCCAGTGTCCACTTCTTTGTGGTGCATTAAATGTCCAGTGTGAAAGCCCCACCTCCACTTCTTTGTGACACGTTTTAATTGTCCAGTGTGAGCGCATGTCCTCTACCCTTTTTGCATGTTTTAAATGCTCTGCAGCATGAGTCCTTATAAAATCCTCTCTTGCCGCAGAATCCCCATTCATGATTCCATCTGCATTTGCAAAAAAACAAACAAAAACAAAAAAGAGTAATTAGTCATATGCAAAGGCAATCTGGAAAATGCACAGTGCCTTGCTGGGGTCTCCCCTATAACTGGATTAATAAATTAGTCATATGCAAAGGCAATCTGGAAAATGCACAGTGCCTTGCTGGGGTCTCCCCTATAACTGGATTAATAAATAATAATAAAAAACATCCATCCCAGCAAATGTTGATAGGTGGCTTGTTCACCGTCAGTATCCAAGGAAGAACAATCTGTTGAGCGATCTGGTTCAAGTTCAGAGTTATGTGAAATGTGAACATCCAATTCAGAGGGAAAATCATAAGAATGATTGGCATGATGGTCTGAATGAATACTGCCATGATCATCATCTGAAAAGGACCCATTTACAGGAATATCTACAGTTTCTGGTTCATTGGTGCCATCATCATGAAGAGAGTCAGAACTTTCAAGTGATTCACTGTGTTCACTATGCATGGCAATGACTTCATGCTGAAATGCAGGAGAATTTTTAACAAAATCTTGAGAATCATCTTGGTCATCATCTAAACACTTAAATTTCCGCTTGGCAGCAAGATGAGTTTGTCTCCAAAGAGTAGATTTAGGAACAGAATAAATGTTTTTTTGCCATTGTCAATGAGAGTTTTTTAGAAGCCTCAGTTTCAGTTCCTCCACATAGGACAAACAGGTTTAACAATGTCAATAAAAACAGCTTGTTCACATGCAAATGAGGAACATCAGCCTGACGGTCATTAGGGGCCTTGATGACTCACAGGGTGCTCATGCAATAACAGCATTGGGGGATGGGGGGAGGAACAACAGTTCAAGTCTCAAGTCTGTAGTGAAAAAGGTTAAAAAAGTAATAATAATCTTTCCACTTGAACGTCTTCAAGTTTCTTCACCTTATCCAGCTGAGTGAACTCTTTCGATCTGTATGGTTCAAACTGTTCAGAAGCTTTGTGTTTGCTTTAAACGCTCACCGGTCTCAGAGTTTATGTAGTTCTTGTCAGTTGATCTGTTGAGAGTCGCTGCGTAAGTGACCTCCACAACCTGGACGTGTTTGTTTCTCTCTTCCTGTTCGGCTACGTCCACACTGGAAGAGGGATTCAGGCCCCGTCATAGGACTCCTAAACCCAAACCCTATGAAACAGAGAGACGGGAATGACGGGGTGAGCTGCGTTCTGTTTTAAAGTTCCGGCAGAACCACAGTCTGACGGTTACAGAACATCTGGAACTGATGCTGAGGAAACAGCTGTTCACTGGAGAAAGTTTTAGCTTTAGAAGCAAAACTCAAATATTTTTGAGGCTAGCTAACTCTGAAATTAAAGTAAAATGTCCGAAGTTGCAGTTCAAAAGCCTTAAACCTGTCTTGGTGTAACTTGGAAGCAGCTTATAAATTTTAATTAATTCAGAATAATTTAATGAGCAAACACAAACCTTCATTATTCAACTGGGGTTAGGAGCATAAGGCCTCAAGCCCTTACCTTTCTTGTTGGTATCTGCTGACCAGGGGATTTGGTTCAAGCATCAAGATCCAGCTGCAGGGCGGTGCTCCTCTGTGTTGAACCAAACAAACTAAAATGGTGGCAATGATGGGAAACCTTCACCACAAGGCATCCTGGGAGAAATCAAAGGGCCAATGAAAGGGCCTCCAACCAACAGTGGGGGTTGTGATTGCCCACCCTCAACTGTCACAGTGTTCAATCAAACCACCATAGTTGCCAAGTCCGCTTATTTCAAGCGGCATTGGGCCTGTTTTTCCGAGTCGCTTTCAAATTTGATCAGCCGCTTGTGGCGGTTTTTGGGGCTTCTCACGGACATTGAGTCGCTTATTTGTGCTTGTTTTTCAGTCGAGCAGTAATGCGAGTGGTAGGTAGTTTGTCACGCCCCCCTTCCACGTATGTTACGTCAAGGCGGATGTTACGTTCAGGTGCAGTTGGCGCAAGCGACAGTCAGAGCCGGTAAAACTATATAAGCGCGAGCAATTAATGATGAGTCAGCATGAGCAGCATATAGTGACACAACATATATATCTTGTATCATTCAACTATGTTAGTTTTTAGCAAACAAAATGATAAATTAATGAAAATTACTTTCAAAGTGAGTTTAAAATTAAAAACCGTGTTTCTTCACGGGACATCCGACTACACGCGAATGCAACATTGTTCTTTATTCTTTGTCTAGACAAGACAACGCTAATATGAGCTCTAAGTGGGGTAAATATGGAAAAAATTATAATAAAGATTGGGAGAAAGACCCTGATGCATGCTCAATAATCCAGGTAGAAAAATCTAAAAAAGCTAAGTCTGGTCCTCTGGACATTCAAAAAACAAAACAAAACAAAGCAAAAAAAACTGTAGAAACGTTTCGTCTTTCGTCCGAAAGACTTCCTCAGTCTGAGAAGCTGTGTTCAGCTCAGTCTTATAAATAGCACCCTCCCACAGTGGATCAACCAGTTGGCTGATGACAGCCTGAAACCAGCTGCTCACATGAGCAAGGAGGACCATCAGCCTGACGATGGATCGTTAACACCCTGATGGTTGTTTGCTATTCACAGAGGGCTGAGTGATACTAGCAATAACAGCATTGTAAGTGGGGGACAGTTGAACCCGGAGGCCTCCACCTCTGTTTAATGATGGACGGTTTCTTTTCACAAAGATGGCCTCCTTTACTCCTCTCTCAAACCATTGTTCCTCTCTATCAAGGATGTGAACATCTTCATCCCTGAAAGAGTGACCGCTGGCCTGGAGATGAGTGTAGACTGCAGAGTCCTGACCTGATGATGTTGATCTTCTGTGCTGGGCCATCCTTTTGGCCAGTGGCTGTTTAGTTTCCCCGATGTAAGACTGATCACAGCCCTCCTGACACTGAACAGCATACACAATATTACTCTGTTTGTGCCGGGGGACTGGATCTTTGGGATGAACCAGTCTTTGCCGTAATGTATTTTGGGGTTTAAAAGCCACTGGGACGTTGTGTTTAGAAAATAAACGTCTCAATGTCTCTGAAACCCCTGCAACATATGGAATGGCCACTGGTCTGGGTCTGGGTTCCTTCTTTTCACCTGATGGCTGGCTAGAGTCCTGTTTGGGTTTCTTCTCTGCTTTCAGGAAGGCCCAGTTATGCCTCTTACCCACCGCACAACTGCAAACGCTCCTGCCGTCCCCTTTTTGCCGCTGGTCACGGTCCCACTGGCCACTGAACACCGTCTGATGACGTACACTAGGGGGTAGCAGAGGGAGGGGTCTCTGGCTTGTTTTCCGGGTTCAGTTGTTGTTTTAACTGCACCTCCGACGGTCTTCGATGAGATTAAAACTTTTTTTTATGTTTGGGGTGATCTACACTGGAGAGTACAGCAGCCTGTCAGCAGCAACTGTAAAAATGCCACGTTTCTTACCGGAGTTTGGGTCCAATTCCTGGAGGCTGGATCCGGTGAGTTTAAAAAGTCCGAAAAAAGTCCCGTTGTGGTTGTGTAATCAGATAGCGAGGCTCTCCCGACTGTTTGCCGGATGCGTCGAGCCGCCAGAGATCAACATTTGGGACGTCTGCGGCTCGACGGCGACGCGCGCGTGCGTGTGCAGGCTGCCGTCGCGCCGCTTCGATCAGTTGAATCTCGCCGCTTCCTTGTTCCCCGTGACTCCACGCGTCTCCTCCATAGACTTTGAATGTAAACCGGTGTTATCCGGCCGCTTCGGCCGCCCGACGCCGGGGGCGGTGGGTAGGAGGCATTAGGATATCCACATTTCTCTAGAGCCTGTTTTGTGTGTGATTTCTCCTTCTGTCTGGCTCCTGAGTTAGTGGGGACGCTGTCTGCTCTGTGGTACAGAGTCCTGATGACTCCTAACTTGTGCTCCAGAGGGTGATGGGAGTCAAACTGTAAATACTGGTCTGTGTGTGTGGGTTTGCGGTACACCTCAGTTTGCAAATTTCCTCTATCAGAAACTGAGACCTCACAGTCCAAGAAAGCCAACCTGCCATTTTTTACATCTTCTCGTGTGAACTTGATATATTTATCCACAGAGTTGATGTGATCAGTGAAATGTTGGACTTCCTGAGATTTAATTTTAACCCAGGTGTCGTCAACATACCTGAACCAATGACTTGGTGGTCTCCCTGAAAAGGATGTCAAAGCTCTCTTTTCTACCTCCTCCATGTACAGGTTGGCAACAATAGGAGAAACTGGAGACCCCATAGCACACCCATGTTTCTGCCTATAATATTGCTCCCCATATGTGAAGTAGGTTGACTGCAGGCACAGTTTCAAGAGTTGACACAGCTGTTCTGTAGAAAGTGTGGTCCTGTTGCTCAGAGTGGTGTCTGATTTTAACCTTAAACAGACCACCTCTACTGCCTCATCAACAGGAATGCACGTAAAGAGTGATGTAACATCAAAAGAGACCATTGTTTCATCAGTCTCCATGATGACATCCCTCACCTTATCCACAAAGTCCATGGTGTTCTGTATGTGGTGTTCTGAGCTGCCAACTAAAGGGATGAGTACAGTTAAAATCAGACACCACTCTGAGCAACAGGACCACGATCATTTGTGATCTGTTACCTCTTGAAATATGTTTTGAGGATGACTCTCAGCTATTGCCACATCAGCTGCACTTCAGTATCTGACAGACTCAGAACTTGTGATTTTTGGTTCAATTAGCTGTGGTGGCCATCTTGAATAGGTTGACTCCCAAAGATAGATTTACTTACAAATATTACTTTTAGAGACTTTGACTCAAATCAATCACTAATTTCATAACACCATTTGAGAATGTCAGAGTCAGAGAGTCAGAGAGTCAGATAGTCTTTATTGTCATTCGCACCGCATGTAGTACATGTGATGAAAACGAGATTATGTACACAGGGTCCCAGTTACATCTAACAACAAATGCAAGAGAAAAACAATAATAACATCTAGGATTAACTAAGAGAAACATCAGCTAGTAATACACTAAGCCCTAATTGTTATGTTTGTACTTTAGGGACGAAGCAGGACTTCAAGCAGCAGTACATTTCACAGTCTTTATTCATCCAGTGTCATCTTCATTACATTAAAACAGCCAGTTATATATCTACACAACAGGTGCACAGCATCATCTAATTATCTCTTCTTCATCACCTCTCTGCCTTCAACCTTAAGTCACCTCTGCCATCTAGTGGTGAACACAACATTCCCCCTTCACTTGAAAATACTGTGTGTACCCAATTAAAATAACTGAACATACACATTACTTAATCGTCTTTAAATGTCACAAACACATTCTAGTTGTACACAATAGGTGGCTACCCAAGTACTCAACTCATACATGTCTTCAGAAGCATTTAACTATTACACTTGAATCAACTATATACAAAATAATCAAATGTAAATGACATTACCGAAAATCCAGTTAAATGAAATTCATCCTGTACTTTAAGAACAATTTCACCCAACCCTTAACATGTAAAAACAACTAACAGACAAGATCATTCATGTATTTCTTTTAAACTTTTTAATTTTTAAAATTTAAACTTTAAAATTTATTTTTAACCTAGTTGATAGTCCTTGAACCACTTGGGTGGAGCAGTAGCTCTGGCACTCTTCCTTTGAACCACAATGTCATGGTTTTCTGATTTTACTGTTGTTTGTGTGGTATCAGCTGAATACTTTGAGAGTCTGGCAGCATTCCACCTCTTACCATCACTAAGTACATAGGTACTGCTACCAATCTGCTTTTCAACAGACAGTGGTGGAGTAAATCCTGATGAACCCTTGTGGACATGACCAGGTCTTTTTACCCTCACCATGTCTCCAGGTCTGAATGTTGGTGTCTTTGCTCCACGACGCTTGTCAGTATACAGTTTAGATTTTTCTTGTTTCTGTTCCACTGTTTCTTTAACTGTAATGCAGTCTCTGTTTCTTTCTGGAACTGGAAAGATGTTTACTTTCGTTTTCATCCTCCTGTTGTGCAGTAATTCTGATGGTGACACTCCAGTTGTTGCATGTGATGTTGCTCTGTAGTTTTGTAGGAAATCAGTCACTGTAGTTTTCCAGTCTTTCTGCATTTGTTCAGCAGTCAGGATTGTCTCTTTCAGGACTCTGTTCCATCTTTCAACCGCACCATTGCATTGTGGGTGATAACCACTAGTACGCAGATGAGATATCCCCCTTTCTCTGAGGAAATCTGCAAAAGAGCTGGAGATAAACTGCGGCCCATTGTCAGTGACGATGTAGTCAGGGTTCCCCTCTCTGCTGAAGACTGAGCGCAGAAATGCAATGACAACATCAGTATTGACAGTATGAGCAAATGCCACCTCAGGCCATTTACTGTAATAGTCCACTAATGTTATAACAAATCTGCATGAAGAAGCAGCAGATTCAAAGGGACCCACGATGTCCAGGGCCACTTTCTCCCATGGTTTGTCAGGCAATTTAATGGGTTGGAGAGGAGCAGGAGCAGTTCGAGCAGACTTGTCATTCATTTGGCAAGGAATACACGAAGAAATCACAGACTGAACCATTATGTCCATCATAGGCCACCAGTAGAGTTCACGAAGCCTCTGTTTTGTGCGAACAACACCTTGATGTGTGTCATGTGCTAGATGAATGACAGTATCACGCAGTGCAACAGGAACAATGTAGCGATGCTCACCCCTCATGACCAGATCCTGAGACACAGAAAGTTCATTCCTGATTAAGAAGTATGGAGACAAGAGAGGGTCCACATCCTTTTTGCATTTTGGCCAGCCCTTCTCTATCTGTCCTCGTAGGAGTGTGAGTTCACGGCACTGGGAAGAAGCAGAAGTAAACTCAGCAACAGATATAGCTGACATAATGGATGCAACCATCTCAGGTTCTTCCAGAGAAGTAGAGTCGACAGGGAGTGGCAATCGTGATAAACAATCTGCAGTCTGGTTTTGTGAGCCAGGTTTGTATTCCAAGTCATAGGTGAAACACAGTAAACGTGCAGACCAACGTGCGACTCTCATCCCAGCACGACCAATACCTTTGGTGGCAAGCAGCGTGGTCAATGCTTGATGATCAGTTCTTAGCGTAAAGCGACGGCCCCATAGATAAGACCTCCATTTTTCCACAGCCCACACACAAGCAAGAGCCTCCTCAACTGTAGAGTATTTACGTTCTGTAGGGGTCAAAGTTCGAGATGCAAAAGCCACAGTTCGTTCAGTATTATCTGGGAGCATTTGAGTCAACACACCACCCAATCCATAATCTGAAGCGTCTGTAGTGACAATAGTTGGAAGGAAGGGGTCAAAAAGAGCCAGGACAGGACTATTCAGCAGAAGCTCCTTTAGTTCTTTAAAACTTTGGTCTGCCTCTTCAGTCCATGAGAAATTAGTTTCAGCAGCTTTTCTCAGTACAGCTCGCATCGGTTCCACTACTGTAGCAAAATTTGGAAGAAATTTACTGTACCAAGAAATCAAACCCAGGAAGGAGCGCAGAGATTGTAAATCATGTGGAGGTGGGGCATCACGGACAGCTACACTATGGTCTGGGTCAGGAAGGATACCATCCTTGGAGATGATATGACCTAGAAATCTTAGGCTGGACTGTCGAAATGTACATTTTTGCATATTGAGCGTCAAACCTGCATCTGTAAGACGCTGGAGCACAGACTTCAGGCGTCCATCATGTTCCTGTAGAGAAGATCCTGCAACAATCACATCGTCCAAGTAATTGTGTACACCAGGTAGCCCTTTAAGTACAGATTCCATCAATTTTTGGAAAGCAGATGGGGCAGAGGCCAACCCGTAGGGGACACGGCAGTAACGGAAAAGCCCCTTGTGTGTGATAAAAGCGGTGAGGTCCCTACTGTCCTCATGTAGAAGAAGTTGATGGTATGCAGATGCCAAGTCTATAGTGGAAAACACAGAAGCACCCCTGAGTTCACTAAACAGTTCATCCATGTGTGGCAGTGGGTGACTGTCAGCAACAATAGCTTTATTAGGCTCTCTCAAATCAACACACAGTCTTGGTCTACCTTCTTTTCTAGTTGTGACCACAATAGGAGAAATCCAAGGAGAAGCATCAATGTGTTCAATAATGCCTTCCTTCAAGAGCAACTCCAATTCCTCTGACACAGCCTCTCGTATTGCAAATGGAAGCCTTCTGAGTTTTTGCTGAACAGGGACTGCATCTTCACGTAGTTTAATTTTATGCACAAACCCAGCAACACAGCCAATAGAAGCAGCATCAGTTTTAGTTAAGCAAACAGGTGAAGCAGGAGAAATATGGTCAGGAGATGGAGCATGGGCCAGCTCATGGTGAAGTCTCCATTTCAAGCTTTTTATTAAGTCCATTCCCAGTAATGCAGATCCACCTTTCACCACATATAAAGAAGCAGGAGCAGTGTTGTTTTCAAGAGTAACTACAGCTTTCAGACATCCTATTACAGGAATGTCCTCTTTCAAGTAGGTTACTAGTTTCACTTGAGGCACAGTTAAACAGCTCTCAGAAAAATGTCTGTTGTACAGAGTTTCTGGTATGATAGAAACTGATGAACCTGTATCAATCAGCAGCTCACAGTCAGTAGACTCCCCTGAAGCAGCCTCAATATGCACTTTGCAAAGCAGTCTATCAGTAGTATTAACTTCTTTTGCAGATAGCATGAGCACAACCACTTCAGGCATCACTTCTCTCACTTGTTTAGCTGATCGGCAAACTTTAGCAAAATGTCCATTCTTACCACAGCTGTTGCATTTTGCTGCGACCGCAGGGCAGTGTCGTGCATTCGCCAGGTGCTTTGTCGATCCACAGCGATAACAAGCTCGCGTTGTTGGAGCTGCAGAGCTCGTGTGGCTATTTTTAGAAGCAGCCGCTCGCTGGTTTCCATCCTTCCGCTTGTGAAATCCACGCTGGGCAATCGCGTGAACCGCAGCAGCTCCCCCGAGAAGTTTGGATGAATGAAGAGCATGTTCCACCTGACACGCTAGTGTAACAGCAGTGTCCAAAGTAAGTGCAGGTTCCAATAAAAGTCTGTCTCTAACCTCCGACGCATAAGCTCTCTCGATAAGCTGATCTCGTAGCATTTCGTTTTCCATAGTCCCATAAGCACACGTGACAGCCAACTCACGTAAAGCAGCCATGTATTGCGACACTGTCTCATCAGCCCTCTGCATTCTCTGTCGAAAATGATGTCTGGCCACGACCACATTCACCTTCGGTGCAAATTGTAATTCCAACGCCGTCATCGCCTCCTCATATGTAGTGCCAGTGTTGGGCAAGGTGTAAAACAAACGTTGTCCCTCAAACCCAAGCGCATGAATCAGCAGAGCACGGCGTCTAGCATCAGGCCAAGCATTTCCAGTAGCATGAATAGCTGTTAAGTAGTTCTCAAACATCATCTGCCAAGTAGTAAATGAAATTGTAGGTTCTCCACTGCAGGGCAGGAATGGTGCAGGCATAGGTACAGATGTCATCGTCGCCAATTGTTATGTTTGTACTTTAGGGACGAAGCAGGACTTCAAGCAGCAGTACATTTCACAGTCTTTATTCATCCAGTGTCATCTTCATTACATTAAAACAGCCAGTTATATATCTACACAACAGGTGCACAGCATCATCTAATTCTCTTCTTCATCACCTCTCTGCCTTCAACCTTAAGTCACCTCTGCCATCTAGTGGTGAACACAACACTAATGTAGTAGAAAAACATCATTATAAACAGCAGCACGAACATGAGTCATTATGAGCAGATGGTCACAAATGAACACAGCAACAAGAAACAGATCGGCATCAGCATGATGTGATATTTTGCAGTGTTTATTCTTATTATTTATTTATTCATGAGTCTGACAGCCTCAGGGTAGAAGCTGTTCCTCAGTCTAGTGGTTCTACATTTGATGCTCCTCAACCTCCGTCCTGAGGGGAGTGGGGCAAAGAGTGAGTGTGCTGGGTGAGTGAGGTCTTTCATGATGCAGGTGGCTCTTTTTCTGCATCTGGAGGTGTAAATGTCTGTGATGGTGGGGAGACTGACTCCAACAGACTTCTGTGCAGCCTTCACCACTCTCTGTAGAGTGAACCGCAAAATCTTCAGCTACATCAACGCGTGCTTTGGAGGCTGAAGCGGGTTCACGTGCACAGAAAAACGCTTTCAAGCATGCTCAACACGCACGTGACGTGACGCCTGATGCCAGGAGGCACCTGGAGGCGCGTCCCCCATTGACTTTGCATGTAAACTGGACGCTCCTGCTGTTGAAACGCTGTTAGGTGTGGACGTACCATAAATGTCTGTGACAGTGGGGAGACTGACTCCAACAGACTTCTGTGCAGCCTTCACCACTCTCTGCAGAGCTTTTCTTTCTGCAGCTGTGCAGCCTCCATGCCACACGTTGATGCTGGAGCACAGGATGCTCTCCACTGCACACCTGTAGAAGGAGGTGAGGACTGAGCTTCTCAGACCAGCTCGTCTCAGCCGTCTGAGGAAGTAGAGTCTCTGATGACCTTTCTTGATCAGGCTGGTGGTGTTGGTCCAGCTGAGTATCATTCATGTGTACACCCAGGTACTTGTAGCTGGAGACCACTTCCACTGCAGATCCTCTTATGTTCAGTGGGGTGTGGGTGTGTTTGTTCCTTCTGAAGTCCACAATCATCTCCTTTGTCTTCTTCACATTTATGTGAAGGTTATTCTCCTTGCACCAGCTCTCCAGGTGTTCCACCTCCTGCCTGTAGCTGGACTCATCATTGTTTGTGATGCATCCCACCACAGCTGTATCATCTGCAAACTTTACAATATGACAGCCTGGATGGGTGGCTGCACAATCATATGTGAGCAGAGTGAACAGAAGGGCTCAGCACACATCCTTGAGGAGAGCCAGTGCTGAGGGTTATGGTGGAGGAGGAGAAGTTGTGGATCCTCACTGACTGTAGTCTGTTTGTTAAAAAGTCTAGTACCCAGTAACAAATGGAGGGGCTTAGTCTCAGTGTGAATAGTTTGTCCATCAGGGTTTGGGGGAATCATATCTTAACATTGTCGCATTGCTCTTTTAAAACATTTTAGAAAAAAATGAATATTTGTCTTTTATGTTAGAAAGTTAGCACAAACAAAACAGATATTACCAGTAAATATAATGTGTACTGAGCTTTATGAAAAAGAGCTTTTGTAGAGAAAGAACTGCATTTACAACTACCGTGATTGTTGGGCTTTAGAATGCACCTGTCTCTAAGCTGCACTTATTAAATAAAAGATAAATCATAATTTTATACATAAATGACGCTCCGGCTATTTATTCATGGACATCCACCGTTCATCATCAGAATCTGTGCCCCCAGACTGCTCCAGCGTAATGTGCAGCTTTGTTGTAGTACAAGAATCAGCCAGCAGATGGAGTTTCACAGAATATAACTTGCTTTAAACACACACTCAAGCTACATCCTCACCAAACGCTTTTCGCGCAGCCGAAGCAGCCACTTTACATTGAAAGTATATGTGGCCGCGCATCTTGGAGCAGCGGGGCGTGACGCGGCGCGTCTTCAGCATTTCAAGCAGCGCAGCAGCGCCCGGCAGTCCCTTTTCACGCACGCGCGCGTCCGCAGCAGCCGAGCAGCAGAAGCAAGAATATTCTTGCTTCTGCTGCTCGCAGCGTCGCAGCAACCAATCGGGAGAGACTCTGCTATGTGATGACGCAACGACGACGGGACTTTCTGTGGACATCACCCCAAACATTAAAAAAAAAAACGTTTTAATCTCAACAAAGACTTTTGGAGCTGCAGTTCGGCTCGTAGAAAACCCACTCAAATAGTAACGAGGCTCACGTGAAGCTAATTTTATCTGCTCGATGCACAGAAAAACAACACTATCTGACCGGGAAGGGAGCCAGACGCTGCTCCCACTGCGCGTCTGCATTGGAAACAGACATCTGTTGACACGCAGCAAACACTGTGCGTTGGGAGCTTTTTGATGCGTTTAGTGAGGACCAGGCATTAGACTTCAAGATCGTCACTTTCAAAATAAATTTGACATTATTTCTGCTCAGCACTGCTCATATGAGGAAGAACAGCCCTCTCTCCTCATTATTTTTTCTCTCTCCCGTTATTTTTTCCGCTGTTTAATGCCCATCTAAGCTTAAATGAGATACTGGTATTTAAACACAGATTTACCATACACAGATTTTTAAAAAAAAAACTTTTATTTAAATATGTACCAGTCTTGACTGACTTGTTTAAAAAAATTAATTTGATGACGTCCACTGCTGTACTCTCATGGACGGAAAGGGGAGGTGGGGGGAGCTCCTTTCGCTGCCTCGTGTTCAGATGTGACTTTAAAATGAGATCCCGGTATTTTAATGCAAATTTACTGACACAGAACACATTAAAAAAACTTTTATTAAAACATGTTACAGACTTGACTGCTTTTGCATCTCCAATCCTGACCATCAACATAATGCAGTGACGAGCAGCAGATCTGTTTCCTCCTCGACAGCCGAACACTTTTATCATGAAAGTTGCATCATAAGAAATTCTCTGTGCATTTTCCATTATCACCGAACAAATGAACAGGTCTGTGAATGAAGCACAAAATATGATAAACAACATGGGAACAATTGAAGAAATTAATGCACGTTTGTCTTGGGGTGTGGCCCTCGAGAGTACCTCATTGGTCATTCAAGTTAGACTTCTGGTCACATGATGACAGAGTGGGTGGAGTTATGGTAGGAATTTGAAACAGTAAGCAAAAGACCTTGAACATCTGATTAGCTGAGGGCATTCTCTCTGAGTCACAAACACCTGTTCCCATGAGGGCCAGGGTGCTGGAAGCCACGAGCACCCAGCTCTGTCAAAGGAAAATATTAGTCAGTGGCAGGACGCTACGGAGACGGCAGGAAGTCTTTCAAAATAAAATATACATTTTGAAAATGATGAAAAAAAAATACATAAATAAGACGCTCCTGAATATAAACCACGGGGTGCAAAGTGCAAGACTAAAGTAGTGCTTATAGAAGGAAATTATGGTAAATAAGTTGAAAATGTGCCAATTCAGGGTTATTGCAATGGATAGTATTAAAAAAATTATAACTATGGTCGGATCTGGGGTGTGGGTGAGTGGTTTGTCCTGTTCGGGTGGCCCTGGGGGCTCTGAGCTCTGGGTCCTTCTTGGGGTCTTGGGCTCTGGTCCCCCCCTTTGTCTGCCTCGGGTTTTGGGGGGCAGATCTCTGATGCTTCACGGTCACTATTGAATGTTCTATTAGAGAAGCCTTTTTCACTTATGCATGCTTAAAACCATACACTAATAGATGCAGGAATGCACATGCAGGTATTGTATGTAGATATGTAGATGGGTATATGACTGAATATGAATGTATGTATATATATATATATATATATATATATATATATAT
>JBBPBX010065696.1:0-13506 GCA_038048925.1 Garcialebias charrua | reverse complement strand
AAAAAAAAAAAAAAAACTCCAAACTCAGAATTAAATGGCTGCCTTGTGCATGAAACATGATTATAGCTGCACTAGTAAAAGTTTTGTATTCCCTTACCAGTTGTTTATTTTCAAATCAGTGATGCACATGCTACAGTGTTTGAATGAAAATCAATCCATTGTTGTTTACTTGTTTTGTTAAATGTAGTTAGCAAATTCGGCAGTTTTAACAGTTGCAATGAAAAAAATAGTTGCAACGTAAATGTGGCAAAGTTAAATGTGATGCCATTATCAGATCGAAGTTCTAACTTTTAAGGCAAATGGAGCGACACATGTGTGCATATTTCTTGTCTTTATTATAATGTACAAACAATAATATATTGCCCCCTTCTGGTCAGGAGGGGTAAAAACCTCTCTTTTTCAACCACTCTGCCATAGAGTTAAGGCTGTGTTTGGGATCCTTGTTCTATTTTATAAAAGCCAAGTTTCTGCTGTCAAACAGATGGCCTCACATTTGACGTAAAATATTTTGGAAACAGTAAAGTTCAGAGTCAATGAGAAAACTTAAGCTGTGTTGTCATCTCTTTAGAGAAGAGGCTTTCTCCTGGCAACCCATTCATACAAACAAGTTCAACTTTCCCATTTTTAGTCATGAACTTTAACATTTAATATGCTAACTGAGTCCTGGAAAACCTACCATGTAGAAGAAAACATTTCTTGCTTTTTTTAAACATTACACAGTCTTACTTTGGGGTGAATTTGCTGGGATATTCACCAATGTCTTGCATGTTATTTTAACTTGTGAATAAGCATTATCTCTTAAATAATGGACTTAATAGACCTTTTACCAGTTGACGTCATCACGCAAAGCTTGCCTGAAACGAGCGTTCTGATTGGACGGCAAAAAGCCGCGCCAATTTGAAACCGGATCTCGGGGGTTAGTAGGAAGGAGCCGGGTAGCTTTAATGATGGCGAGTAGTAATTTAGAAGCTTGTCTTCTTAAAATAGTGAACAACCGCTGGTCAAAATGCCTGAACATTGTGCCGCGGACACGAGAGGAGGAAACCGCACGCCCATACACATTGTCTTAGACAGGGTTGCTTTTTTGGCTACAGATGAACCGTGCGCGCGGGGCTGCCTGAACCTTCACCCAGCCAGGAGCCACTAAGTCCCGGCTACACCTGATCCAGTGCGCCCTGGAGGTCCAGAACCGGCTGGACCCAGCCAGGAGCCACTAAGTCCTGGCTACAGATGAACCGTGCGCGCGGGGCTGCCTGAACCTTCACCCAGCCAGGAGCCACTAAGTCCCGGCTCAAAAAATCATGCATTTACTGGTAGCTTAATGATTTTAGAAGATTCGGTTAACGGTTGGCTTATCAAACGTTTTGACATTCCACTCACCTGCTCTTCAGTGGGGCCGAAGGAAGAATCTCCTTGCATGTCGCAGGTCGAAACAGGCAGAAACCCCAACACACGCAGCGGACCGAAGAACAACGCGGTCTCGTCGAACCAGCTAGCTGCTGCTAGCTTAGCAGCTGTCCAGTAGCATTCCGCTGCGGGAGATCGTTCTCCGCCCTGTCTGTTTCCCATATCCAAGATGTAATGTAGGAACGTAATCCACGGAGCTTGGATCATTAATGTCCATGCCAGATAAAAAACGCACACACGTTGATGCTTCGTGCCGGGGTGAAATCCTGCCTGTACCGGCCGGCGGTGGTACTTCCTTCTTTTAGTCGCTCTACTCGACTTTCCCAGAGGGACGTTGTAAAACGAACAAGTCTCACCTTCTTCTTTTACTCGTTGAAGTTGCCTGGAACAATTATAAACACAACAGAAGTCCTTTTTCCCCATCGCAAACGAAGGCAGTACAGTATTGATAACACCAGAGTAACTCCCCGCGCTTACCCCAGACTTCCGGTAAATTCTGGAAAAATACGAGTGCGCATGCGCGATGACGTCAACTGGTAAAAGGTCTATTGTTTGAAATTGTCCTTTCCTTCCTTCCTGGATTGACGAGCAGCATCACTAAGGTCATTGTTGATGTATTTCCATCTTGGCATTGTGTTACCAACCTGTATGCTCCAGAGCAGCAAACAAAAAGATACATCCCTCTTGTGATGCCACTGATGGTGATCACTTGATAAAATTCCACTGCAAGTAGTAAAGATTAAATAAATGAATCGGTTAAACGTAAAGTTTTATTTGATGTTTGGTTATTCTTTTAATGTACATGCAATAAACGTGTTATAACCTCAGCTCAGCGCAGCTGGAGAACACACTGGACACGTCTTTTTTTTTTTGAACACCAAATATTTTTAGGATCCATCAGTTGCATTTCATCTCATGGAAACAGTTGCTCCAACATCTGAGTCGAGCTGCTGTCCCAGACATTAACATAGATTCCGCATTAATGCTGAACAGTTCTCTTTGACGGGGGCGTCCAAACAAAGAACCTCCCTATGACTGACACACAACTCTCCATTTAAGAGCTCAGACATCCTTTCACGTCCTCCCGTTGCTCTGCCAGGATTTCCCCACACATGAGAACTGATCCTTCAGACCTAATGACAAGACTACAGTGATGTATAGTCCGGAGATGACAGCTGAAATGGCTCCCTGCTTCATCTTTCTGTCAGTGCTGTCATGTATCGCCACAGCCATCAGATTATGTCAGCTGTAAATCTATCTGCTGTCATTATAAATCTCTGTGGATGATAGGTTGTCTCTGACATGTGGATTATTTTTGCCTTCTATCTTTTTTTCTCATGTTGGTGAATGTTCCAAGTAACTGAACACTCATAAAGCACCTTTGTAACATCTCAGGTTCTGCTTACTGTATTTATCATTCTTTCTCCATAACTGTTTGTATTCTATTTACAACACTGTTTTTGTACTCATTCCTACACTGATAATCATTTTGGTGGGAGGGTTTGGATGGAGTGGGGGGGTGCAGGATGGTAGAAGCTTGACGTTCATCAGGACCGATATTACAGTAGTATCGGTACAGAATAGATATCAAAAATTCTGGATCGGGTATCGGTGACAATGCGACCGATCCATAAGGACAGGAACTGATTGCAGTTTATTTTAAATATCTGTCAGCCAAGCTAGTAAACCTACTGTTTTTTCCCCCTCTTATTTCCACTCCTTTATTATTTATTTTACATTATATTTAGAATTTCTGAACCATTTGAAAGATTTGTTGAAGTTTATTTTTTCATGTTTGACCAAAGTTGTCAACCTATTGTTTTTAAGTTTCAGTATCTTTAATATTATTATTTTTACATTGGATGTTATATTCATAATTGCACTGACTGAACACATTAAAGTTGTGTTGCTTTTACATGTTTGACCAAGCTTGTGAAGCTACTGGTGTGTTTAAGTGCTCTGCACTGGTGCAGAGTTTTCAGTAAATTTGTAATTCAGTACGTTTGTGTCTACGTTTATAAAACAAATGTTTTTAAGTTAGTTCGGCACAGTTTTTCTGTATCGGATCACATCAGATTAGTGTCGACCGATGCTAAACCACAGATATTGGTATCGGTATTGGAAGTTAAAAAAAGTGGATCAGTGCATCAGTCTTAAAAAACTGTAAATGCCAGTATTTCTAACCACATTTTATTGAAGTTTTGGGACAATTTTTAAGTAAATGTTCTGCGTTCTTATTTAGAAATAATTATAATTTTGCACAATGTTACTTTTTTAAGGAAAAAAGACAAAGTTTTCATTTTTTTGTTATTGTTTTACGACATTTTTCATGGGGCGTGGTGGTGCAGAGGTTAGAGAATGCGGCACCCACACTTGCCTCCACCCTCATTTGCCCGACCCTGAGCCCTTGAGCAAGACTTTTAACTAGGGATGGGGCCGATCTGATCTAGTATCGGTATCGGTATTTGATACCAGCATAATTTAAGTATCGGGTATCAGATCCAACCTGCCGATATTTCCGATCCAGCTTCAAAGAGCACTTGTGTTCCATCACATTATGTGACTGCCGTCTTAACATTGTGTGAGTTAAACCTAATGAAGACACTCTTGAGCCTTACAACAGGAAACTCACTAACTTTAACAGCACACAAGAGGCAGGTCTATACCACACACATAATAATAATAATAATAATGAATTTAATTTATAACGCACTTTTCATTAATGAAAATCTCAAACAGCCCATAATGCTTAGCGTTTTTTAGTTTTCCAGCTTTAGGTGCAGCTGGAAAACTAAAAAAAACGCTAAGCATTATGGGAAAGACAACAAAATCCACTCCCTTAGTGGTTAAGGGGAGTGGATTTTGTTGTCTTTCCCATCATGCTTAGCGTTTTTTTAGTTTTTCCAGCTGCACCATGAGTGAGAAGGACATGTGTGTGGTATAGACCTGCCTCTTGTGTGCTGGTAAAGTTTGTGAGTTTCCTGTTGTAAGGCTCAAGAGTGTTTTCATTGGGTTTATCTCACACAATGTTAAAATGAATAGTCTCAGTACAAAAATGTCATTATAGTGATTCACATACCTGAACAGTATCGGATCGGAAAAGTATCGGTATTGGTCGATACCAAGTTTTTAAGTATTGGATTGGATCGGAAGTGAGAAATGTGGATCGGTGCATCCCTACTTTTAACCCCCACCATTTGCTCCCCGCGGGTGCCCTAGATAGCTCTCTGCTCCACACAGAGGGCTATGGTAGTTCGGTGGTCTGTGGTTGCGTCAGGAAGGGCATCCCGTGTAAAAACGTAAAAACCAATTTCCAAGTCTTCATTCGAATTGGTTCTCTGTGGCGACCCCTGAAGAAGGAAGCAGCCAAAAGAAAAAGAAAAAAAGTTTAAGTCATTTTTCACCCCCACCCCCCACCACCACCACCATTCTCTTTTCAAGTTACAAAATTGAGCACAGGTAAAGTTATAGCGCTGTTTTGGCACAAAAAGAATATCCCACAACATTTTGCAATAATGTTTCTGTTCATGTTAAATGTTTCATAAACTACTGAAACAAAACTTCAATAGAAGTTTCGGTAAAATATCATCGGATGGCTCTAACTCTGTCAGTTTTGCAGAGATTGAGCTAAAATCCAAAGCGGCAGCTGAAAGCCATTATCAGTAAATACTCTGCACGTGACCTTTCACAATATTTATTAAGATAATGTTATTTTCAAGGGTTAATCCAAAGGGCAACAACTAGGGGTGCACCGACGAATCAGTCGTCCGATTTATCGGCCTCCATTTCTTTAATTTTGGGAAATCAGAAATTGGCCGATATTTGCATGAGAAACCGATTTTATCGATTTTTTGTTTTTGTTTCAACAACAATTGTCGGAACTTCATTTATATTTCAGAGCACTACCTCATGGCCAGTTAAAACAAGTTTGTATTGTTTCTAAGATATTATTTAAGGGTATATTTTTCAATAAAATAATATTGATAAAATTAAGGTGCATTGTGACTTTAAAACACCTGACAGTGTCGCTTATAAAACAAAATTGGAATCGGCAGGTCAGACATTTTAGAAATCGGTAATCGACCAGATAACTGCAATCGGTGCACCCCTAGCAACAACTGCCCTCAGTTTAAAGGTGTGTGTCTGGTCCTTTAAGAAATACTTGGCGTTTAGTTTTGCATTGTTTCGATTCTATCAGTTTGTACTTTCTGGTCCTTATTTAATGTTTTCTTGTGTTTTTTTAGTTTTTACTTATATAGTTTTGAAAGAATTTCTACATTTTATCAAAGTCTTCTATAATTTTCCTCCTGCTTTTTATGTAAAATTTCTACTCCCTTTTCTACAGTTATTCCTTTTTGCATATTTACTCTTCCTATTATGCTTAACTTTTTGTATGTCTATTTGTTCTGTTCTGTTTCGTGTTTTGCCGCCTCTCACAGAGAGTTGCTGAAGGCCACATTTGCCCTGCTGACCGCTGTCGATCTCTTTTCAGGTGTGGTGTTCCACTACAGAGCCAAAAGCAGCCGGTACTCCCTGGACTTCACTGCAGCCTCTGAGGCGTGTCGCTCTGTGGACGCTGCCATCGCCACACCTGATCAGCTGACTGCTGCTTTCGAGGACGGCTTGGACCAATGTGATGCAGGCTGGCTCGCCGACCAGACAGTCAGGTGAACAATCCTGCCTCCCCATTCATTTATCTTATTACTCATAACAGAATTCTAATTAAACAGTTTAATTTGTAGCTGAAAGATGCAAATATGGTAAATCTGCAATCAGTACAAAAAATATTTAGTAATAAATTTCAGGATTGGTTCACTTTCTATCTCATAATGAATCATATTAAAGAGTAAAGTTTATTTAAAGTTTGCTGGTCTTTTGATTTGTTTGTTTTCCAGATATCCAATCACTGTTCCTCGTCCAGGCTGTGCAGGTAATCTGTTACAACGACCTGGTGTCAGAACGTACGGCCTCCGGGACCCCGCTGAGAAATATGATGTGTACTGCTTTGTGGATAAACTAAACGGTGAGCAAAAAATAGTTTGCGTTTTATGATTTTTTTGGTTAAACATCCGTTGTAAATGTCAGTACATTTTTACGCCTTTTATTTGCATAGAGTTTTCCTACATCACTGAAAATTTGGTTTTTATTTCAAAAATTTCAAAACATGTACTAACTGTGTTTAATTTCAGTTTTTCCTAATTTATCAAATACATTTTTATAGACATAATTCCAATTTTTTTCCCCTATGAATTATCATTTGTTTCTATACATTTATATAGTTTGAATATTTACAAATGTTTTCTGCATTTTTTTTTCAAGTTTTGAAATGATTAATATTTTTATTTTTTTCTTTGTTTATTGGATATTGTCAGTCATTGTTTTTATCCTGACAGTAGTAAATACAGGTCCATGATGTGTAAACATAAATGTCAATATTCAGAGTAATACAGAACATTAAGTCATCATGGTGCTTAACTTTGACCAAAACTTCGGAAACAGAGGAAAAATATCTACAAGGCTCTAAAATTTTTAAAAAATGTATCGTCACGCAAAGTTATTTAAATTTAGTCCCATATTTTCCTGACTTGCTGCATCATTCTCTGTCTGCAGGTGTTGTTTTCTATCCTCCCTCTCTCAATGATACTCTCACCTGGCAGCAGGCGAAGCAGGAGTGTGAGAAACACGATGCTGTGTTGGCGTCGCCCGGTCAGCTGTTTGCAGCCTGGAGGGCGGGGCTGAACCGCTGCGACTACAGCTGGCTGTCTGATGGTAGTGTCCGCTTCCCCATCACCGTCTCCTTGCCTCAGTGTGGAGGAGGCGTGCTGGGGGTCCACACACTCTACAAGTACCAAAACCAAACTGGATACCCTGACCCAACGAACACGTATGGGGCTTTCTGTTTTAAAGGTAAAAACTAAACAGATGTCAAATATCTTGTAGAAAAAATCCTGTGTCCTGTTTTTTCTGTTTACTTTTTCCTCAAGTTTGCACTTTATTAATCACCATTTTAATGAGATGTCCAGGATTAGTTAGACTAGTGAAGGTGACAATGATGCTTCCATTGTCATATGGTCCACATCAGCAGTTCAAATACAGAAAACAGTATTTTGAAGGAAAAAGATTACTAAATGACAAGCATTGCTTTTTTTAAAAATGAATGAATGAATTTTATTTAAAAGGGGGACAATGTACAACTCAAACATAAATGTCACCATTTGATGCACTGTACCAGATTATAGCAAAAGCTAATTTGCATCTGCAGTCCCTTGATGAGTTTTAAAAAAATCAACAACAAAAAACAATGGATATACAATGCAATAATAAAATAAGACAGAAAATATAACACTATGAATTGCTTTCAAATCACAATACACAAACACATGTGCAGGTTCAATCATTGGCATACCCCCCCCCCCCCCACACACACACACACACACACACACACAGTCCTACATTTAATGCAGGTTAAATTATTACCTTCAGTAAGAATATAACTTCCACCAATCTCTGTATGGTTTTAATGTTTCAACAGTTTATCTCAACACACGCCTTCCAAAGGGACTTCTTTTGTTGAACTTATTTATTTATTTATTCATTTTACATTGTGTCAAAAGAAAAACCTTTTTTACATGTAATATTAAAAGAAAAGAAAAAACATAAACTGAAAGGTGGCAGGAAGAAGAAGAAATCTTATTGTGCCCCTTTTTTCCAAAACAAAAAACAAAATCAATACAAACAATTCACTCAAACAAATTTTCGTCAACGAGCAATCGAACCAAAAGAGTAACCCATTACAAATCTAACAATTTCTAGTACAATAAACAATTTATTAGATATTACAATTAAAACTTTAAAAGTTTAATTGTGAAACTAACTTTAAATAAAATGATGCTCCTTTTTTTGGTATAAAACAAGTGAAGCATGGTGCTGGTCGCATCATGATATGGGGATATTCCTCATCAGCCTGAGCTGAGAAACTGGTCTGAGTTGAAGGAAAGAGGGACGGAGCAAAATATAGAGAACCTTTTGGTGGAAACATTTGAGTCTTGCAGAAATTTCCAACAGGACAATGAGCCTAAACACATATAGCAAAATCCCAGTGGGTTAAAGAAAAACTAAACAGAGAGAATGCCATGGGGGGGTAAATACTTTTGCAACCAAAATATTTTGAAACCCACTGCAGCGATAAGTAATTCTTCTCCTCATGTTCAGATGCCCACTAGAAAACTTTCAATAAACTCTGGAGTGTGTTGCAGCACAAACAAGCCACAGTCTGCGTCCGCTAACGTTTCAGTTTCATACATCTCCATTGATCAAAACAAGGCCTGGTAACAGATGGGGATGAGGAAGAACAAACAGATTTGAACCTAAACAGGAGAAGAATAACATCCCTCTGCCCTGTTATGATGATGGAGCGGGCCTTTTATGAGGGGGAAAACCCAGTGCAGGCACAGATAGAGCAGAAAATGCTGGACCGTGCCCAAAACGCACCGACAGACAGACGGAGGAAGTGGAAAAGAGGGGGGGGGGGCGTTTTCCTGTAGGTAACATTATTTTAAAGAAGCGTTAACAAATAGGTCAGCTCTTTCCAGAGAAAACTACACCAGCACGATGATTTACACCCAATAAAACTGCAGTCCCAGGTCTGGCAGAGCAGAGGTACTTTCTGAAGGTCCTGGGATGTTTGGTGCCAAGCTTTCAGTGAGGTGGCAGAGCTGCAGGAGTAAATGTAAAACAGGGTATCCGCGGGGTCTTGAAAGTTATTAAAAGTTGATAAATCAATTTTGGGAAAATTAAGGGTCTTGAAAAGTATTAAAAAGTCTTGAAAGCGATTTGATGAGGTATTATTTTTTTTGCTGTTATTCTAGCTTTAAATAATTTGACAGCAAAAAAGTATGTATGACTAATATTTGTTTTCTTCACCGCGGAGGATTCGGAAACTGCTTCACACAAATTTAGAGTGTCGGGTTACAACAGCCTTTACGGCTAGGCCTATCTTGTGCGCATGCGCGGCTGCTTTATCTCCAAGTTGAGTCTGTTTGTCCGAGTAAGTTGCAGCGAGACCGTGAGAACAATGGGTAAATGCAAGTTTTCTGACTCCTGGTTGGAGATGCCTGATTTTCAAGAATGGTTGAGGCCTGTCGCCTAGAATAACCGCGAGGCTTATTGTACATTTTGTAAAAAAAAAAGATGAGTGTAGCCTCGATGGGCATAAACGCTGAAGCTGAGTTAGAAGAGCTGAAAAAAAGAGAAAAGTTCTACAAGAGGTGTGCGATTCTCTGCAAAAAGATGCAGATCAGTTGGCAGAGCAGGCAGAGGGAAAGTCAGGTTCTTTAATGGCCCAACTGATCACCAAGTCCAATGTCTTGAGAAGGAGACGTAAAGAAAAACTCAGTGAGCTGGTGCAAACTGAAGAGTTGCTGGAATGCAAAGCAACTGCACTGAGGCACATGTAATGATTACTGTTTATTTCTTATTCGCCATTGTTCAACCAAGTTACTTTAAAATAGCTACGAGTCTTGTTGTAACCTAAGCTATATTTTCTTAAACCTAGTCGTGGTTCAGTTTCTTCTTTTGAACTTTTTTCTTTCCACTGTATCTCAGTTCTGTTGTAGGTTTGAGATTCACAGATTTAATTGAAAACAACAGCAGTTTTGTAAATCAAAGATTTGTTGCTTAATAAAACAAAGTGACGATAAGGTCTTGAATTTATTTTGGAAGGTCTTTAAAAAGTCTTGAAAAGGTATTGAAATTAACTTCATTATTCCTGCATATACCCTGTAACAACCAATAAACTTCAGTTTTGTTAGTTTTAGTCAAAGTTTGAAAGAGCCGCTGTGGAGGAACCAAAGAGCCACATATGGCTCTAGAGCCGCAGGTTGCAGACCCCTGAATAGACCATGGAGAAACACACATGTATGTATCGTATTTATTCATTTTTACCTCTAATACGTTAAATTGCTCTCATCTTTGTCATAGATAACCATTGGATTGATGGTGCCAGGTGAGACTGGTTTAAAACCTCTAAGAGGGAAAACGGTCCCGTTATTTGTAGACCCAGAGGTAGGAGCACCCGAGATACTGCAACAAGGTGTCCAGAAAATGAGAATGTTTAACAGGGACGTACAAGAAGGACCGTACATCCTGTTATATCCAGACTGCTCAGAGGTCGTCTATGTGCCTGGAACACAAAGACTATTCAAACTGTCTGACTATAAAAGGGAACTGGGAAGGCCATATTCCAGAATCACGTTGTTTATTTACCGTGAAACACATTTTAACGGAGGTGAGTGGATCTAAAGATTAAATACAAAGTGTTTTAACTTGTTTTAATCTACTGAAAGATGCATCCACAGCATGTATATGATCTGTTGTTTATTTTTACAGAAGTGGATGATGCCTCAGATTCTGATCGTGAAGTTGTCGTCACATCACGGAGCATGGCTGAGTTCAATCGAGCCAACACACTACTTGATATTGTAGCAAACCTGTCACTCCCTATTGACCACAAAAGAGTCTGCAGGTTCAACGTATTGAGGTCTGATGTTTGGGATGGAGCTGTCAGAGGTTTCAGGCGTTCATCATATTCAGAAAACTGTGACATGATGATCAGATTTGCTGATGATGCCAATGTTTCTGAGGAGGGAGTTGACGCAGGTGGTCTAAGACGAGAATTTTTAACTCTGCTAATGAAGCACCTGAAGTACCGGCCCATTTTTGATGGACCAGAAGGACATCGGTTCTTGGTCTACAATGCGAATGGTATGCTATACTAATGGATGGTTAAAGATCACTACACATGTGTGACACATCATATGTTTTTTTTTCCTCAATATCTTAAAGTAAAGAATGTTATGTTTTCATTTGACAATATGAATTCATTCACAGCTATTAGGGAGGATGAGTACTTCCTGGCAGGAAAGATGATTGCGGTCTCAGTTGTGCACGGAGGTCCGGGACCCCATTTCCTGTCAGAAGCTCTTGTACAGTACCTTGCTGGCCAGCCTTCATTCAAACCAACAGTTAATTTAATAACTGATGAAGAAGTTGTGGAAGCTTTGCGAGAGGTGAGGATAACAAATATACAGTGTGGTAGGACAGAGTTTAACAGAGTTCATGCACTGTTTCGTGATAAATTTTAGTTTCTGTATCACACATACGGAGTTGTTACAGCATGCTATGCATGTCACAGAAAAAATGGGAATGATTAATGCATGGTTATTATTTATTGGGTTGTTTATGCGGTTGTGTCTTTCAGATTGAGAATGCTGCTACACTGGATGCTCTACGAGAATGCATCATGACACACAGCACAATGCTGCAGACAGCAGGCTGTCTTAGACATGTGACTGCTGTGGAACAAAAGACAGAACTTGTGGCAGACTACCTCCAGTGGTATGTTATTGTCCGCAACTCATCTGTAATTGACAGGTAAGATATTTATAATGTGATTTTCTTTTTTCTGTAGGAATACAGACTCCAGGTTTCCTTTTACATGTAAAATCATCTTGGAAACCAGACCACAGTTAAATCAGAGGAAAATAAAATATTTCTCCAAAATCATCACCTTAAACACTCGCATTTAAAAGCGTCAACGGCCTTGCACCCTCATACCTCTCCGAACTTCTTGACCCTTATGTTCCCTCTCGGGTTTCGAGATCTTCAAACCAGCTGCTTTTGGCTGTGCCAACAACCAAGCTGAAGCTTAGAGGAGACCGAGCTTTTTCAGTGATGGTCCCTAAACTCTGGAACAACCTGCCCATCAACATTCAACAAGCCACCTCAGTCTCAGCTTTTAAATCTCTCCTGAAAACTCACCTTTTTTCACCGACGTTTCACACAAGTTGATCTGATTAAGCCTTTTGTTATTAATGGCTTTATTTATGCCTTTTGTTTTATTCGTTTTTGACTCACAGTCATCTGATCTAATTTAGTATTTCATTCCTTCAGCCTCTGTTTCTTCTTCTTTCGGCTTTTCCCTTTTCAGGGGTCGCCACAGCGAGTCATCCTCCACCTCACTCTGTCCTCTGCATCTTCTGTCCTCACTCCAACTACCTCCATGTCCTCTCTAACTGCATCCATATATCTTCTCTTTGTCTTTTTCCTGGTAGCTACATTTCTAACATCCTTCTACCAATATACTAGGGTAGGGCTGGGCGATATGGAAAAAATCATATATCACGATATGGACTTTTTTATATCACGATAACGATATATATCACGATGATATATACAACACGATGTGTGTGTGTACAGGAAAAATTTGGACCAAAGTTTTTTTATTTTATTATTTTACTACAGATAGTTACAATTATAAGAATGTGAACAAAAAGAACATGGAATTTGGACCAAAGTAGAAACTAGATCTACCTAAGATCTACCTTAATTCAAGGAGTACGATTATGGAATGACTTAATGCCAAATGACAAATGTTAAGGAAGCCAAATCATTCCTTGTATTTAAGAAACTGGTAAAAAATGAATTGCTAAAAAAATATAAATGAATCTAATTTAATGTGTGATATATGTGAATTGAAAATTGACTGAGTTATTTACTTATTTTGTTATTATAGAAAATATTGTTTGAACTGTTATTAGATGAATAAGGAGCAGATTTAATAAGATTTATTCTTCATCTGCTACCTTTCATTTTATTTTTTTTTTTTTTTCTATTATGAATACGTTAATTGTTGTATTTCATATTATAAAATGAATAAACTAACAAACAAACAAACAACTCCTTTTCTACTTTGGTCCAAATTTTTCCTGCAGGTGGCGGTAAAACAACAGCTGCTAATGAAACTCACGAAGAAGAAATCCGCTCTGAAGTTTGAGTAAACAAAGCAAGAAACAGAAAAGAGAAAACGTTGCGTTTGATTGCGGTTCTGTTGTGTCTCTGGTCTGTTTTGTATTGGTTAACTGGACCCGAGTTCGGACTCGGTTGGACTCTGGGTTCGTGTCCTCTGGACCCATTTTGTCTCCGAGTTTCAGCGGAGCGAAATAATGGAAGCTAACAAGGTGAGCTTCCCCCTCTTTTTGGTAAAAGTTATTCTTCTTGGGCTGCCTGTGCAGCTGTTTTCTCCTTGTTGAGACACCGGCT
>JBBPBX010065695.1:0-19885 GCA_038048925.1 Garcialebias charrua | reverse complement strand
ATGTATCACAGGGTGATGTGCATCAAAGGATGTATCACAGGGTGACATGCATCAAAGGATGCATCACAGGGTGACGTGCATCAAAGGATGCATGCATCACAGGGTGACGTGCATCAAAGAATGCATGCATCACAGGGTGACATCTATCAAAGTGTGCATGCATAACAGTGTGACATCTATCAAAGTGTGCATGCATAACAGGGTGACGTGCATCAAAGGACAAATACATCACAGGATGACATGCATCAAAGGATGCATGCATCCCAGGGTGAAGTGCATCAAAGGATGCATGCATCCCATGGTGACGTGCAACAAAGGATGCATGCATCCCATGGTGATGCGCATCAAAGAATGCATGCATCACAGGGTGACACGCATCAAAGGATGAATGCATCACAGGGTGACATGCATCAAAGAATGCATGCATCACAGGGTGACGTGCATCAAAGGATGCATGCATCACAGGGTGACGTGCATCAAAGGATGCATGCATCCCAAGGTGACGTGCATCAAATGATGCATGCATCCCAAGGTAACGTGCATCAAAGGATGCATGCATCACAGGGTGACGGGCATCAAAGGATGAATTCATCACAGGGTGACGTGCATCAAAGGGTGCATTCATTACAGGGTGACGCACATCAAAGGATGCATGCATCACAGGGTGATGTGCATTAAAGGATGCATGCATCCCAGGGTGACGTACATCAAAGTATGCATGCATCCCAGGGTGAGGTGCATCAAAGTATACATGCATCCCAGGGTAACGTGCATCAAAGGATGCATGCATCCCAGGGTGACGTGCATCAAAGGATGCATCACAGGGTGATGAGCATCAAAGAATGCATGCATCTCAGGGTGACGTGCATCAAAGGATGAATGCATCCCATTGTGATGTGCATCAAAGTATGCATGCGTCACAGGGTGATGTGCATCAAAGGATGAATGCATCACAGGGTGACATGCATCAAAGGATGAATGCATCACAGGGTGACATGCATCAAATTATGCATCACAGGGTGACATGCATCAAAGGATGCATGTATCACAGGGTGATGTGCATCAAAGGATGCATCACAGGGTGACGTGCATCAAAGAATGCATGCATCACAGGGTGACGTGCATCAAAGGATGCATGCATCACAGGGTGACGTGCATCAAAGAATGCATGCATCACAGGGTGACATCTATCAAAGTGTGCATGCATAACAGGGTGACGTGCATCAAAGGACAAATACATAACAGGATGACATGCATCAAAGGATGCATGCATCCCAGGGTGAAGTGCATCAAAGAATGCATGCATCCCATGTTGACGTGCAACAAAGGATGCATGCATCCCATGGTGACGCGCATCAAAGAATGCATGCATCACAGGGTGACACGCATCAAAGGATGAATGCATCACAGGGTGACATGCATCAAAGAATGCATGCATCACAGGGTGACGTGCATCAAAGGATGCATGCATCACAGGGTGACGTGCATCAAAGGATGCATGCATCCCAAGGTGACGGGCATCAAATGATGCATGCATCCCAAGGTAACGTGCATCAAAGGATGCATGCATCACAGGGTGACGGGCATCAAAGGATGAATGCATCACAGGGTGACGTGCATCAAAGTATGCATGCATCACAGGGTTACGTGCATCAAAGGATGCATTAATCACAGGGTGACGCACATCAAAGGATGCATGCATCACAGGGTGATGTGCATTAAAGGATGCATGCATCCCAGGGTGACGTGCATCAAAGTATGCATGCATCCCAGGGTGACGTGCATCAAAGGATGCATGCATCCCATGGTGACGTGCATCAAAGTATGCATGCATCACAGTGTGACGTGCATCAAAGGATGCATGCATCACAGGGTGACGCGCATCAAAGGATGCATGTATCACAGGGCGACGTGCATCAAATAATGCATGCATCACAGCGTGATGTCTATCAAAGGATGCATGCATAACAGGGTGACGTGCATCAAAGGGTACATGCATCACAGGATGACATGCATCAAAGGATGAATGCATCCCAGGGTGACGTGCATCAAAGGATGCATGCATCCCATTGTGATGTGCATCAAAGTATGCATGCATTCCAGGGTGACGTGCATAAACGAATGCATGCATCCCAGGGTTACGTGCATCAAAGGATGAATGCATCACAGGGTGAAGTGCATCAAAGTATGCATGCATCACAGGGTGACGTGCATCAAAGGATGCATGCATCACAGGGTGACATGCATCAAAGAATGCATGCATCACAGGGTGACATCTATCAAAGTGTGCATGCATAACAGGGTGACGTGCATCAAAGGACAAATACATCCCAGGATGACATTCATCAAAGGATGCATGCATCCCAGGGTGACGTGCATCAAAGGATGCATGCATCCCATGGTGACGTGCAACAAAGGATGCATGCATCCCATGGTGACGCGCATCAAAGGATGCATGCATCACAGGGTGACACGCATCAAAGGATGTATGCATCACAGGGTGACGTGCATCAAAGAATGCATGCATCACAGGGTGACGTGCATCAAAGGATGCATGCATCACAGGGTGACGTGCATCAAAGGATGCATGCATCCCAAGGTGACGTGCATCAAAGGATGCATGCATCCCAAGGTAACGTGCATCAAAGGATGCATGCATCACAGGGTGACGTGCATCAAAGGATGAATGCATCACAGGGTGACGTGCATCAAAGTATGCATGCATCACAGGGTGACGTGCATCAAAGGATGCATGCATCACAGGGTGACGCACATCAAAGGATGCATGCATCACAGGATGATGTGCATCAAAGGATGTATGCATCCCAGGGTGACGTGCATCAAAAGATGCATGCATCCCATTGTGATGTGCATCAAAGCATGCATGCATCCCAGGGTGACGTGAATCAAAGAATGCATGCATCTCAGGGTGACGTGCATCAAAGGATGAATGCATCACAGGGTGACGTGCATCAAAGGATGAATGCATTACAGGGTGACGTGCATCAAAGTATGCATGCATCACAGGGTGACATGCATCAAAGGATGCATGCATCACAGGGTGACACGCATCAAAGGATGCATGCATCACAGGGTGATATCTATCAAAGGATGCATGCATAACAGGGTGACGTGCATCAAAGTATACATACATCACAGGATTACATGCATCAAATGATGCATGCATCCCAGGGTGACGTGCATCAAAGGATGCATGCATCCCATTGTGATGTGCATCAAAGTATGCATGTGTCACAGGGTGATGTGCATCAAAGGATGAATGCATCACAGGGTGACATGCATCAAAGTTTGCATGCATCACAGGGTGACGTGCATCAAAGCATGCATGCATCCCAGGATGATATGCCTCAAAGGATGCATGTATCCCAGGGTGACATGTATCAAAGGATGCATGCATCACAGGGTGACGTGCATCAAAGAATGCATGCATCACAGGTTGACGTGCATCAAAGGATGAATGCATCACAGGGTGACATGCATCAAAGGATGCATCACAGGGTGACATGCATCAAAGGATGCATGTATCACAGGGTGATGTGCATCAAAGGATGTATCACAGGGTGACATGCATCAAAGGATGCATCACAGGGTGACGTGCATCAAAGGATGCATGCATCACAGGGTGACGTGCATCAAAGAATGCATGCATCACAGGGTGACATCTATCAAAGTGTGCATGCATAACAGTGTGACATCTATCAAAGTGTGCATGCATAACAGGGTGACGTGCATCAAAGGACAAATACATCACAGGATGACATGCATCAAAGGATGCATGCATCCCAGGGTGAAGTGCATCAAAGGATGCATGCATCCCATGGTGACGTGCAACAAAGGATGCATGCATCCCATGGTGATGCGCATCAAAGAATGCATGCATCACAGGGTGACACGCATCAAAGGATGAATGCATCACAGGGTGACATGCATCAAAGAATGCATGCATCACAGGGTGACGTGCATCAAAGGATGCATGCATCACAGGGTGACGTGCATCAAAGGATGCATGCATCCCAAGGTGACGTGCATCAAATGATGCATGCATCCCAAGGTAACGTGCATCAAAGGATGCATGCATCACAGGGTGACGGGCATCAAAGGATGAATTCATCACAGGGTGACGTGCATCAAAGGGTGCATTCATTACAGGGTGACGCACATCAAAGGATGCATGCATCACAGGGTGATGTGCATTAAAGGATGCATGCATCCCAGGGTGACGTACATCAAAGTATGCATGCATCCCAGGGTGAGGTGCATCAAAGTATACATGCATCCCAGGGTAACGTGCATCAAAGGATGCATGCATCCCAGGGTGACGTGCATCAAAGTATGCATCACAGGGTTATGTGCATCAAAGGATGCATGCATCTCAGGGTGACGTGCATCAAAGGATGCATGCATCCCATTGTGATGTGCATCAAAGTATGCATGCGTCACAGGGTGATGTGCATCAAAGGATGAATGCATCACAGGGTGACATGCATCAAAGGATGAATGCATCACAGGGTGACATGCATCAAATTATGCATCACAGGGTGACATGCATCAAAGGATGCATGTATCACAGGGTGATGTGCATCAAAGGATGCATCACAGGGTGACGTGCATCAAAGAATGCATGCATCACAGGGTGACGTGCATCAAAGGATGCATGCATCACAGGGTGACGTGCATCAAAGAATGCATGCATCACAGGGTGACATCTATCAAAGTGTGCATGCATAACAGGGTGACGTGCATCAAAGGACAAATACATAACAGGATGACATGCATCAAAGGATGCATGCATCCCAGGGTGAAGTGCATCAAAGAATGCATGCATCCCATGTTGACGTGCAACAAAGGATGCATGCATCCCATGGTGACGCGCATCAAAGAATGCATGCATCACAGGGTGACACGCATCAAAGGATGAATGCATCACAGGGTGACATGCATCAAAGAATGCATGCATCACAGGGTGACGTGCATCAAAGGATGCATGCATCACAGGGTGACGTGCATCAAAGGATGCATGCATCCCAAGGTGACGGGCATCAAATGATGCATGCATCCCAAGGTAACGTGCATCAAAGGATGCATGCATCACAGGGTGACGGGCATCAAAGGATGAATGCATCACAGGGTGACGTGCATCAAAGTATGCATGCATCACAGGGTTACGTGCATCAAAGGATGCATTAATCACAGGGTGACGCACATCAAAGGATGCATGCATCACAGGGTGATGTGCATTAAAGGATGCATGCATCCCAGGGTGACGTGCATCAAAGTATGCATGCATCCCAGGGTGAGGTGCATCAAAGTATACATGCATCCCAGGGTGACGTGCATCAAAGGATGCATGCATCCCATGGTGACGTGCAACAAAGGATGCATGCATCCCATGGTGACGCGCATCAAAGGATGAATGCATCACAGGGTGAAGTGCATCAAAGTATGCATGCATCACAGGGTGACGTGCATCAAAGGATGCATGCATCACAGGGTGACGTGCATCAAAGGATGCATGCATCCCATGGTGACGTGCATCAAAGTATGCATGCATCACAGTGTGACGTGCATCAAAGGATGCATGCATCACAGGGTGACGCGCATCAAAGGATGCATGTATCACAGGGCGACGTGCATCAAATAATGCATGCATCACAGCGTGATGTCTATCAAAGGATGCATGCATAACAGGGTGACGTGCATCAAAGGGTACATGCATCACAGGATGACATGCATCAAAGGATGAATGCATCCCAGGGTGACGTGCATCAAAGGATGCATGCATCCCATTGTGATGTGCATCAAAGTATGCATGCATTCCAGGGTGACGTGCATAAACGAATGCATGCATCCCAGGGTTACGTGCATCAAAGGATGAATGCATCACAGGGTGAAGTGCATCAAAGTATGCATGCATCACAGGGTGACGTGCATCAAAGGATGCATGCATCACAGGGTGACATGCATCAAAGAATGCATGCATCACAGGGTGACATCTATCAAAGTGTGCATGCATAACAGGGTGACGTGCATCAAAGGACAAATACATCCCAGGATGACATTCATCAAAGGATGCATGCATCCCAGGGTGACGTGCATCAAAGGATGCATGCATCCCATGGTGACGTGCAACAAAGGATGCATGCATCCCATGGTGACGCGCATCAAAGGATGCATGCATCACAGGGTGACACGCATCAAAGGATGTATGCATCACAGGGTGACGTGCATCAAAGAATGCATGCATCACAGGGTGACGTGCATCAAAGGATGCATGCATCACAGGGTGACGTGCATCAAAGGATGCATGCATCCCAAGGTGACGTGCATCAAAGGATGCATGCATCCCAAGGTAACGTGCATCAAAGGATGCATGCATCACAGGGTGACGTGCATCAAAGGATGAATGCATCACAGGGTGACGTGCATCAAAGTATGCATGCATCACAGGGTGACGTGCATCAAAGGATGCATGCATCACAGGGTGACGCACATCAAAGGATGCATGCATCACAGGATGATGTGCATCAAAGGATGTATGCATCCCAGGGTGACGTGCATCAAAAGATGCATGCATCCCATTGTGATGTGCATCAAAGCATGCATGCATCCCAGGGTGACGTGAATCAAAGAATGCATGCATCTCAGGGTGACGTGCATCAAAGGATGAATGCATCACAGGGTGACGTGCATCAAAGGATGAATGCATTACAGGGTGACGTGCATCAAAGTATGCATGCATCACAGGGTGACATGCATCAAAGGATGCATGCATCACAGGGTGACGCGCATCAAAGGATGCATGCATCACAGGGTGATATCTATCAAAGGATGCATGCATAACAGGGTGACGTGCATCAAAGTATACATACATCACAGGATTACATGCATCAAATGATGCATGCATCCCAGGGTGACGTGCATCAAAGGATGCATGCATCCCATTGTGATGTGCATCAAAGTATGCATGTGTCACAGGGTGATGTGCATCAAAGGATGAATGCATCACAGGGTGACATGCATCAAAGTTTGCATGCATCACAGGGTGACGTGCATCAAAGCATGCATGCATCCCAGGATGATATGCCTCAAAGGATGCATGTATCCCAGGGTGACATGTATCAAAGGATGCATGCATCACAGGGTGACGTGCATCAAAGAATGCATGCATCACAGGTTGACGTGCATCAAAGGATGAATGCATCACAGGGTGACATGCATCAAAGGATGCATCACAGGGTGACATGCATCAAAGGATGCATGTATCACAGGGTGATGTGCATCAAAGGATGTATCACAGGGTGACATGCATCAAAGGATGCATCACAGGGTGACGTGCATCAAAGGATGCATGCATCACAGGGTGACGTGCATCAAAGAATGCATGCATCACAGGGTGACATCTATCAAAGTGTGCATGCATAACAGTGTGACATCTATCAAAGTGTGCATGCATAACAGGGTGACGTGCATCAAAGGACAAATACATCACAGGATGACATGCATCAAAGGATGCATGCATCCCAGGGTGAAGTGCATCAAAGGATGCATGCATCCCATGGTGACGTGCAACAAAGGATGCATGCATCCCATGGTGATGCGCATCAAAGAATGCATGCATCACAGGGTGACACGCATCAAAGGATGAATGCATCACAGGGTGACATGCATCAAAGAATGCATGCATCACAGGGTGACGTGCATCAAAGGATGCATGCATCACAGGGTGACGTGCATCAAAGGATGCATGCATCCCAAGGTGACGTGCATCAAATGATGCATGCATCCCAAGGTAACGTGCATCAAAGGATGCATGCATCACAGGGTGACGGGCATCAAAGGATGAATTCATCACAGGGTGACGTGCATCAAAGGGTGCATTCATTACAGGGTGACGCACATCAAAGGATGCATGCATCACAGGGTGATGTGCATTAAAGGATGCATGCATCCCAGGGTGACGTACATCAAAGTATGCATGCATCCCAGGGTGAGGTGCATCAAAGTATACATGCATCCCAGGGTAACGTGCATCAAAGGATGCATGCATCCCAGGGTGACGTGCATCAAAGGATGCATCACAGGGTGATGAGCATCAAAGAATGCATGCATCTCAGGGTGACGTGCATCAAAGGATGAATGCATCCCATTGTGATGTGCATCAAAGTATGCATGCGTCACAGGGTGATGTGCATCAAAGGATGAATGCATCACAGGGTGACATGCATCAAAGGATGAATGCATCACAGGGTGACATGCATCAAATTATGCATCACAGGGTGACATGCATCAAAGGATGCATGTATCACAGGGTGATGTGCATCAAAGGATGCATCACAGGGTGACGTGCATCAAAGAATGCATGCATCACAGGGTGACGTGCATCAAAGGATGCATGCATCACAGGGTGACGTGCATCAAAGAATGCATGCATCACAGGGTGACATCTATCAAAGTGTGCATGCATAACAGGGTGACGTGCATCAAAGGACAAATACATAACAGGATGACATGCATCAAAGGATGCATGCATCCCAGGGTGAAGTGCATCAAAGAATGCATGCATCCCATGTTGACGTGCAACAAAGGATGCATGCATCCCATGGTGACGCGCATCAAAGAATGCATGCATCACAGGGTGACACGCATCAAAGGATGAATGCATCACAGGGTGACATGCATCAAAGAATGCATGCATCACAGGGTGACGTGCATCAAAGGATGCATGCATCACAGGGTGACGTGCATCAAAGGATGCATGCATCCCAAGGTGACGGGCATCAAATGATGCATGCATCCCAAGGTAACGTGCATCAAAGGATGCATGCATCACAGGGTGACGGGCATCAAAGGATGAATGCATCACAGGGTGACGTGCATCAAAGTATGCATGCATCACAGGGTTACGTGCATCAAAGGATGCATTAATCACAGGGTGACGCACATCAAAGGATGCATGCATCACAGGGTGATGTGCATTAAAGGATGCATGCATCCCAGGGTGACGTGCATCAAAGTATGCATGCATCCCATGGTGACGCGCATCAAAGGATGCATGCATCCCATGGTGACGTGCATCAAAGTATGCATGCATCACAGTGTGACGTGCATCAAAGGATGCATGCATCACAGGGTGACGCGCATCAAAGGATGCATGTATCACAGGGCGACGTGCATCAAATAATGCATGCATCACAGCGTGATGTCTATCAAAGGATGCATGCATAACAGGGTGACGTGCATCAAAGGGTACATGCATCACAGGATGACATGCATCAAAGGATGAATGCATCCCAGGGTGACGTGCATCAAAGGATGCATGCATCCCATTGTGATGTGCATCAAAGTATGCATGCATTCCAGGGTGACGTGCATAAACGAATGCATGCATCCCAGGGTTACGTGCATCAAAGGATGAATGCATCACAGGGTGAAGTGCATCAAAGTATGCATGCATCACAGGGTGACGTGCATCAAAGGATGCATGCATCACAGGGTGACATGCATCAAAGAATGCATGCATCACAGGGTGACATCTATCAAAGTGTGCATGCATAACAGGGTGACGTGCATCAAAGGACAAATACATCCCAGGATGACATTCATCAAAGGATGCATGCATCCCAGGGTGACGTGCATCAAAGGATGCATGCATCCCATGGTGACGTGCAACAAAGGATGCATGCATCCCATGGTGACGCGCATCAAAGGATGCATGCATCACAGGGTGACACGCATCAAAGGATGTATGCATCACAGGGTGACGTGCATCAAAGAATGCATGCATCACAGGGTGACGTGCATCAAAGGATGCATGCATCACAGGGTGACGTGCATCAAAGGATGCATGCATCCCAAGGTGACGTGCATCAAAGGATGCATGCATCCCAAGGTAACGTGCATCAAAGGATGCATGCATCACAGGGTGACGTGCATCAAAGGATGAATGCATCACAGGGTGACGTGCATCAAAGTATGCATGCATCACAGGGTGACGTGCATCAAAGGATGCATGCATCACAGGGTGACGCACATCAAAGGATGCATGCATCACAGGATGATGTGCATCAAAGGATGTATGCATCCCAGGGTGACGTGCATCAAAAGATGCATGCATCCCATTGTGATGTGCATCAAAGCATGCATGCATCCCAGGGTGACGTGAATCAAAGAATGCATGCATCTCAGGGTGACGTGCATCAAAGGATGAATGCATCACAGGGTGACGTGCATCAAAGGATGAATGCATTACAGGGTGACGTGCATCAAAGTATGCATGCATCACAGGGTGACATGCATCAAAGGATGCATGCATCACAGGGTGACACGCATCAAAGGATGCATGCATCACAGGGTGATATCTATCAAAGGATGCATGCATAACAGGGTGACGTGCATCAAAGTATACATACATCACAGGATTACATGCATCAAATGATGCATGCATCCCAGGGTGACGTGCATCAAAGGATGCATGCATCCCATTGTGATGTGCATCAAAGTATGCATGTGTCACAGGGTGATGTGCATCAAAGGATGAATGCATCACAGGGTGACATGCATCAAAGTTTGCATGCATCACAGGGTGACGTGCATCAAAGCATGCATGCATCCCAGGATGATATGCCTCAAAGGATGCATGTATCCCAGGGTGACATGTATCAAAGGATGCATGCATCACAGGGTGACGTGCATCAAAGAATGCATGCATCACAGGTTGACGTGCATCAAAGGATGAATGCATCACAGGGTGACATGCATCAAAGGATGCATCACAGGGTGACATGCATCAAAGGATGCATGTATCACAGGGTGATGTGCATCAAAGGATGTATCACAGGGTGACATGCATCAAAGGATGCATCACAGGGTGACGTGCATCAAAGGATGCATGCATCACAGGGTGACGTGCATCAAAGAATGCATGCATCACAGGGTGACATCTATCAAAGTGTGCATGCATAACAGTGTGACATCTATCAAAGTGTGCATGCATAACAGGGTGACGTGCATCAAAGGACAAATACATCACAGGATGACATGCATCAAAGGATGCATGCATCCCAGGGTGAAGTGCATCAAAGGATGCATGCATCCCATGGTGACGTGCAACAAAGGATGCATGCATCCCATGGTGATGCGCATCAAAGAATGCATGCATCACAGGGTGACACGCATCAAAGGATGAATGCATCACAGGGTGACATGCATCAAAGAATGCATGCATCACAGGGTGACGTGCATCAAAGGATGCATGCATCACAGGGTGACGTGCATCAAAGGATGCATGCATCCCAAGGTGACGTGCATCAAATGATGCATGCATCCCAAGGTAACGTGCATCAAAGGATGCATGCATCACAGGGTGACGGGCATCAAAGGATGAATTCATCACAGGGTGACGTGCATCAAAGGGTGCATTCATTACAGGGTGACGCACATCAAAGGATGCATGCATCACAGGGTGATGTGCATTAAAGGATGCATGCATCCCAGGGTGACGTACATCAAAGTATGCATGCATCCCAGGGTGAGGTGCATCAAAGTATACATGCATCCCAGGGTAACGTGCATCAAAGGATGCATGCATCCCAGGGTGACGTGCATCAAAGGATGCATCACAGGGTGATGAGCATCAAAGAATGCATGCATCTCAGGGTGACGTGCATCAAAGGATGAATGCATCCCATTGTGATGTGCATCAAAGTATGCATGCGTCACAGGGTGATGTGCATCAAAGGATGAATGCATCACAGGGTGACATGCATCAAAGGATGAATGCATCACAGGGTGACATGCATCAAATTATGCATCACAGGGTGACATGCATCAAAGGATGCATGTATCACAGGGTGATGTGCATCAAAGGATGCATCACAGGGTGACGTGCATCAAAGAATGCATGCATCACAGGGTGACGTGCATCAAAGGATGCATGCATCACAGGGTGACGTGCATCAAAGAATGCATGCATCACAGGGTGACATCTATCAAAGTGTGCATGCATAACAGGGTGACGTGCATCAAAGGACAAATACATAACAGGATGACATGCATCAAAGGATGCATGCATCCCAGGGTGAAGTGCATCAAAGAATGCATGCATCCCATGTTGACGTGCAACAAAGGATGCATGCATCCCATGGTGACGCGCATCAAAGAATGCATGCATCACAGGGTGACACGCATCAAAGGATGAATGCATCACAGGGTGACATGCATCAAAGAATGCATGCATCACAGGGTGACGTGCATCAAAGGATGCATGCATCACAGGGTGACGTGCATCAAAGGATGCATGCATCCCAAGGTGACGGGCATCAAATGATGCATGCATCCCAAGGTAACGTGCATCAAAGGATGCATGCATCACAGGGTGACGGGCATCAAAGGATGAATGCATCACAGGGTGACGTGCATCAAAGTATGCATGCATCACAGGGTTACGTGCATCAAAGGATGCATTAATCACAGGGTGACGCACATCAAAGGATGCATGCATCACAGGGTGATGTGCATTAAAGGATGCATGCATCCCAGGGTGACGTGCATCAAAGTATGCATGCATCCCAGGGTGAGGTGCATCAAAGTATACATGCATCCCAGGGTGACGTGCATCAAAGGATGCATGCATCCCATGGTGACGTGCAACAAAGGATGCATGCATCCCATGGTGACGCGCATCAAAGGATGAATGCATCACAGGGTGAAGTGCATCAAAGTATGCATGCATCACAGGGTGACGTGCATCAAAGGATGCATGCATCACAGGGTGACGTGCATCAAAGGATGCATGCATCCCATGGTGACGTGCATCAAAGTATGCATGCATCACAGTGTGACGTGCATCAAAGGATGCATGCATCACAGGGTGACGCGCATCAAAGGATGCATGTATCACAGGGCGACGTGCATCAAATAATGCATGCATCACAGCGTGATGTCTATCAAAGGATGCATGCATAACAGGGTGACGTGCATCAAAGGGTACATGCATCACAGGATGACATGCATCAAAGGATGAATGCATCCCAGGGTGACGTGCATCAAAGGATGCATGCATCCCATTGTGATGTGCATCAAAGTATGCATGCATTCCAGGGTGACGTGCATAAACGAATGCATGCATCCCAGGGTTACGTGCATCAAAGGATGAATGCATCACAGGGTGAAGTGCATCAAAGTATGCATGCATCACAGGGTGACGTGCATCAAAGGATGCATGCATCACAGGGTGACATGCATCAAAGAATGCATGCATCACAGGGTGACATCTATCAAAGTGTGCATGCATAACAGGGTGACGTGCATCAAAGGACAAATACATCCCAGGATGACATTCATCAAAGGATGCATGCATCCCAGGGTGACGTGCATCAAAGGATGCATGCATCCCATGGTGACGTGCAACAAAGGATGCATGCATCCCATGGTGACGCGCATCAAAGGATGCATGCATCACAGGGTGACACGCATCAAAGGATGTATGCATCACAGGGTGACGTGCATCAAAGAATGCATGCATCACAGGGTGACGTGCATCAAAGGATGCATGCATCACAGGGTGACGTGCATCAAAGGATGCATGCATCCCAAGGTGACGTGCATCAAAGGATGCATGCATCCCAAGGTAACGTGCATCAAAGGATGCATGCATCACAGGGTGACGTGCATCAAAGGATGAATGCATCACAGGGTGACGTGCATCAAAGTATGCATGCATCACAGGGTGACGTGCATCAAAGGATGCATGCATCACAGGGTGACGCACATCAAAGGATGCATGCATCACAGGTGATGTGCATCAAAGGATGTATGCATCCCAGGGTGACGTGCATCAAAGATGCATGCATCCCATTGTGATGTGCATCAAAGCATGCATGCATCCCAGGGTGACGTGAATCAAAGAATGCATGCATCTCAGGGTGACGTGCATCAAAGGATGAATGCATCACAGGGTGACGTGCATCAAAGGATGAATGCATTACAGGGTGACGTGCATCAAAGTATGCATGCATCACAGGGTGACATGCATCAAAGGATGCATGCATCACAGGGTGACACGCATCAAAGGATGCATGCATCACAGGGTGATATCTATCAAAGGATGCATGCATAACAGGGTGACGTGCATCAAAGTATACATACATCACAGGATTACATGCATCAAATGATGCATGCATCCCAGGGTGACGTGCATCAAAGGATGCATGCATCCCATTGTGATGTGCATCAAAGTATGCATGTGTCACAGGGTGATGTGCATCAAAGGATGAATGCATCACAGGGTGACATGCATCAAAGTTTGCATGCATCACAGGGTGACGTGCATCAAAGCATGCATGCATCCCAGGATGATATGCCTCAAAGGATGCATGTATCCCAGGGTGACATGTATCAAAGGATGCATGCATCACAGGGTGACGTGCATCAAAGAATGCATGCATCACAGGTTGACGTGCATCAAAGGATGAATGCATCACAGGGTGACATGCATCAAAGGATGCATCACAGGGTGACATGCATCAAAGGATGCATGTATCACAGGGTGATGTGCATCAAAGGATGTATCACAGGGTGACATGCATCAAAGGATGCATCACAGGGTGACGTGCATCAAAGGATGCATGCATCACAGGGTGACGTGCATCAAAGAATGCATGCATCACAGGGTGACATCTATCAAAGTGTGCATGCATAACAGTGTGACATCTATCAAAGTGTGCATGCATAACAGGGTGACGTGCATCAAAGGACAAATACATCACAGGATGACATGCATCAAAGGATGCATGCATCCCAGGGTGAAGTGCATCAAAGGATGCATGCATCCCATGGTGACGTGCAACAAAGGATGCATGCATCCCATGGTGATGCGCATCAAAGAATGCATGCATCACAGGGTGACACGCATCAAAGGATGAATGCATCACAGGGTGACATGCATCAAAGAATGCATGCATCACAGGGTGACGTGCATCAAAGGATGCATGCATCACAGGGTGACGTGCATCAAAGGATGCATCACAGGTGACGTGCATCGAATGATGCATGCATCCCAGGGTGACGTGCATCGAAGGATGCATGCATCACAGGGTGATGTGCATCAAAGGATGCATTCATCACAGGGTGACGTGCATCAAAGGGTGCATTCATTCCAGGGTGACGTGCATCAAAGGATGCATGCATCCCATGGTGATGTGCATTAAAGTATGCATGCATCCCAGGGTGACGTGCATCAAAGTATGCATGCATCCCAGGGTGAGGTGCATCAAAGTATGCATGCATCCCAGGGTGACGTGCATCAAAGGATGCATGCATCCCAGGGTGACGTGCATCAAAGGATGCATCACAGGGTGATGTGCATCAAAGGATGCATGCATCTCAGGGTGACGTGCATCAAAGGATGAATGCATCCCAGGGTGACGTGCATCAAAGGATGAATGCATTACAGGGTGACGTGCATCAAAGTATGCATGCATCACAGGGTGACGTGCATCAAAGGATGCATTCATTACAGGGTGACGCGCATCAAAGGATGCATGCATCACAGGGTGACGTGCATCAAAGGATGCATGCATCACAGGGTGATATGTATCAAAGGATGCATGCATCCCAGGGTGACGTGCATCAAAGTATGCATGCATCCCATGGTTATGTGCATCATAGTATGCATGCATCCCAGGGTGACGTGCATCAAAGGATGCATGCATCCCATTGTGATGTGCATCAAAGTATGCATGCGTCACAGGGTGATGTGCATCAAAGGATGAATGCATCACAGGGTGACGTGCATCAAAGGATGAATGCATCACAGGGTGACGTGCATCAAAGTATGCATGCATCACAGGGTGACGTGCATCAAAGGATGCATGCATCACAGGGTGACGCACATCAAAGGATGCATGCATCACAGGGTGACGTGCATCAAAGGATGCATGCATCACAGGGTGACGCACATCAAAGGATGCATGCATCACAGGGTGACGTGCATCAAAGAATGCATGCATCACAGGGTGACATCTATCAAAGGATGCATGCATAACAGGGTGACGTGCATCAAAGGATACATACATCACAGGATGACATGAATCGAAGGATGCATGCATCCCAGGGTGACGTGCATCAAAGGATGCATGCATCCCATTGTGATGTGCATCAAAGTATGCATGCGTCACAGGGTGACGTGCATCAAAGGATGAATGCATCACAGGGTGACATGCATCAAAGTATGCATGCATCACTGGGTGACATGCATCAAAGGATGCATGTATCCCAGGTAGACATGTATCAAAGGATGCATGCATCACAGGGTGACGTGCATCAAAGAATTCATGCATCACAGGGTGACGTGCATCAAAGGATGAATGCATCACAGGGTGACATGCATCAACGGATGCATCACAGGGTGACACACATCAAAGGATGCATGCATCACAGGGGGATGTGAATCAAAGGATGCATCACAGGGTGACATGCATCAAAGGATGCATCACAAGGTGACGTGCATCAAAGGATGCATCACAGGTTGACGTGCATCGAAGGATGCATGCATCACATGGTAACGTGCATCGAAGGATGCATGCATCACAGGGTGACGTGCATCAAAGGATGCATCACAGGTTGACGTGCATCAAAGGATGCATGCATCACAGGGTGATGTGCATCAAAGGATGCATGAATCACAGTGTGACGTGCATCAAAGAATGCATGAATCCCAGGGTGACGTGCATCAAAGGATGCAATCATCCCAAGGTGACGTCAATCAAAGGATGCATATATCCCAAGTTGACGTGCATCAAAGGATGCATGCATCCCAGGGTAACGTGCATCAAAGGATGCATGCATCACAGGGTGACGTGCATCAAAGTATGAATGCATCACAGGGTGACGTGCATCAAAGTATGCATGCATATCAGGGTGAAGTGCATCAAAGGATGCATGCATCACAGGGTGACGCGCATCAAAGGATGCATGTATCACAGGGTGACGTGCATCAAAGGATACATGCATCACAGTATGACATGCATCAAAGGATGAATGCATCCCAGGGTGACGCACATCAAAGGATGAATGCATCACAGGGTGACGTGCATCAAAGTATGCATGCATCACAGGGTGAAGTGCATCAAAGGATGCATGCATCACAGGGTGACGCGCATCAAAGGATGCATGCATCACAGGGTGACGTGCATCAAAGGATACATGCATCACAGGATGACATGCATCAAAGGATGAATGCATCCCAGGGTGACGTGCATCAAAGAATGCATGCATCCCATCGTGATGTGCATCAAAGTATGCATGCATCCCAGGGTGACATGCATCAAAGAATGCATGCATCCCAGGGTGACGTGCATCAAAGGATGAATGCATCACAGGGTGACGTGCATCAAAGGATGAATGCATCACAGGGTGACGTGCATCAAAGTATGCATGCATCACAGGGTGACGTGCATCAAAGGATGCATGCATCACAGGGTGACGCACATCAAAGGATGCATGCATCACAGGGTGACGTGCATCAAAGAATGCATGCATCACAGGGTGACATCTATCAAAGGATGCATGCATAACAGGGTGACGTGCATCAAAGGATACATACATCACAGGATGACATGAATCAAAGGATGCATGCATCCCAGGGTGACGTGCATCAAAGGATGCATGCATCCCATTGTGATGTGCATCAAAGTATGCATGCGTCACAGGGTGACGTGCATCAAAGGATGAATGCATCACAGGGTGACATGCATCAAAGTATGCATGCATCACTGGGTGACATGCATCAAAGGATGCATGTATCCCAGGGTGACATGTATCAAAGGATGCATGCATCACAGGGTGACGTGCATCAAAGAATGCATGTATCACAGGGTGACGTGCATCAAAGGATGAATGCATCACAGGGTGACACGCATCAAAGGATGCATGCATCACAGGGTGATGTGCATCAAAGGATGCATCACAGGGTGACATGCATCAAAGGATGCATCACAAGGTGACGTGCATCAAAGGATGCATCACAGGTTGACGTGAATCGAAGGATGCATGCATCACAGGGTGACGTGCATCGAAGGATGCATGCATCACAGGGTGACGTGCATCAAATGATGCATCACAGGTTGACGTGCATCAAAGGATGCATGCATCACCGGGTGATGTGCATCAAAGGATGCATGAATCACAGGGTGACGTGCATCAAAGAATGCATGCATCCCATCGTGATGTGCATCAAAGTATGCATGCATACTGACATGCATCAAAGTATGCATGCATCACAGGGTGAAGTGCATCAAAGGTTGCATGCATCACAGGGTGACGCGCATCAAAGGATGCATGCATCACAGGGTGACGTGCATCAAAGGATACATGCATCACAGGATGACATGCATCAAAGGATGAATGCATCCCAGGGTGACACGCATCAAAGGATGAATGCATCACAGGGTGACGTGCATCAAAGTATGCATGCATCACAGGGTGAAGTGCATCAAAGGATGCATGCATCACAGGGTGAGGCGCATCAAAGGATGCATGCATCACAGGGTGATGTGCATCAAAGGATACATGCATCACAGGATGACATGCATCAAAGGATGAATGCATCCCAGGGTGACGTGCATCAAAGAATGCATGCATCCCATCGTGATGTACATCATAGTATGCATGCATCCCAGGGTGACATGCATCAAAAAATGCATGCATCCCAGGGTGACGTGCATCAAAGGATGAATGCATCACAGGGGGACGTGCATCAAAGGATGAATGCATCACAGCGTGACGTGCATCAAAGTATGCATGCATCACAGGGTGACGTGCATCAAAGGATGCATGCATCACAGGGTGACGCACATCAAAGGATGCATGCATCACAGGATGACGTGCATCAAAGAATGCATGCATCACAGGGTGACATCTATCAAAGGATGCATGCGTAACAGGGTGACATGCATCAAAGGATACATACATCACAGGATGACATGCATCAAAGGATGCATGTATCCCAGGGTGACGTGCATCAAAGGATGCATGCATCCCATTGTGATGTGTATCAAAGTATGCATGCATCCCAGTGTGACATGACTCAAAGGATGCATCACAGGTTGATGTGCATCAAAAGATGCATGCAACCCAGGGTGACGTGCATCAAAGGATGCATGCATCCCAGGGTGATGTGCATCAAAGTATGCATGCATCCCATGGTGACACACATCAAAGTATGTATGCATCACAGGGTGACGTGCATCAAATGATGCATGAATCACAGGGTGACGTGCATCAAAGAATGCATGCATCACAGGGTGACGCACATCAAAGGATGTGTGCATCACAGGGTGACGTGCATCAAAGAATGCATGCATCACAGGGTGACATTTATCAAACGATGCATGCATAACAGGGTGACGTGCATCAAAGGATACATACATCACAGGATGACATGAATCAAAGGATGCATGCATCCCAGGGTGACGTGCATCAAAGGATGCATGCATCCCATTGTGATGTGCATCAAAGTATGCATGCGTCACAGGGTGACATGCATCAAAGGATGAATGCATCACAGGGTGACATGCATCAAAGTATGCATGCATCACTGGGTGACATGCATCAAAGGATGCATGTATCCCAGGGTGACATGTATCAAAGGATGCATGCATCACAGGGTGACGTGCATCAAAGAATGCATGCATCACAGGGTGACGTGCATCAAAGGATGAATGCATCACAGGGTGACACGCATCAAAGGATGCATGCATCACAGGGTGATGTGCATCAAAGGATGCATCACAGGGTGACATGCATCAAAGGATGCATCACAAGGTGACGTGCATCAAAGGATGCATCACAGGTTGACGTGCATCGA